>RJWJ010014783.1:0-37308 GCA_004363605.1 Indri indri | reverse complement strand
CGGGGTTTTCGTAGTTTTAAGACACTCTCTTCTCGTTTATAAAGACCACAATGGAAAGTGAGGAGACAATGTCGTGATTGTTCCCTGGTCTCTCAGGCTCCCTGGGGTGTCCAAGGGCAAACAGCTCATGGGCTGCCAGCTTCCCTGCAATGTTTCCCATCCTTTCCGTCCTCCTGTGTTGCCATCCACCCGCCATTCCGGGAGACACTGCTCCTCCTTTGGGGTGGAGAGCACGGACTGCAGACCTTGTTTAAACCGTGGCCTTGGCTGGCTGGCCCGGGGCGCCGTGCCGCACCTGCCGCGGCAAAGGGGCCGGTTTCACTCTTTCCTCCTGTGCTGCATCCCAAAACAAAGGCGACTTCCGAACCCACTAGGCCATACTGACACAGACTGTGCGCGGTTCCCATCCTGCTGTCTGCAGAAATACGAAGGGCAGGTGCAATAACGTGCCAGGGGCGGAAACCACACCACGCTATTCAAACTAAATGTTTCTGAAATTGATAAAAAAATTTCCTACTTGGTCATTTGTCTGAGAAAAAAAGGAAAATTATGATATTCCTTCTCCAGGCAAAAGGTAAAAGCAATGCCAAGAATGTCCCCTAAAAATATAACGTTAATTTCTAACTTCAAGAACTTAGCATATTGCTATCAAGTTCAATCTCCATCAGAAATCCATTAGGGTATATACTTCTAGGACCTACCAAATCATTCTTTCTCAATTGTGTGATTCTGTTGGAGTATCAATGGAAAAATGATAATGACTAGAAATGGCACAGATTTTATTCTGTGATAAATCGAATAATTTCACTGCATATCAGAGATGGAAACATAAATAGAGACCCTGTTGCAAACACAAGTAGGCTTTATGTTATTAAGACATTTCATTTACAGAAGTCTGTAAATGTGATAGTTACTTTATTAACAGCATCCTAAGTAAGAAATGTACCATCAGGGTTACTTGTTGGTGCATCCTACCCTGCCTGATCCAGGAGTTCTGCGGTGAACAATGACCACTTTACTTACTTCCTTTTAACTAATCACACTGATTTTTTAAAAATCGAGAAAACAATATTTATTTTATTATATTTATCAGTACCAGTGACTGAGGGAATAAAGACTAAAGTTTCCATGTCAAAGGTAATAATGTCTGGCTACGGTGATAGGAAACTTTATCACAGCAGCTCCAGGCTTTAATTTGAATAATAATTAAATCAGTAAAGCTAATTCTCATTGGTTAGCTTTCATTAACAACTGGCAAAAATTTTTCCTATTTATTTTCCTGTTGTTCTTAGCATTTTTACTCTGTGTAGTAGTAAAAAATGTGTTTCCCAATGTGTGGCCTTTCCAAAATTACAAGTTAGTATCCATAGGTACATTTTTCATTAAGCAAAAAAACCAAATTTACACTGTACTTTCTGCCTATCTCCAAAATGGGAAAAGGGACCATGGAGGTGAGGGTGGGCATCAAATGTTTATAATACCTGGATCTAGAGCTTCATTTTGTTATGAATTTTCTTCAGCTCTGCTTTTACCATCAGTGATCCTTCTCTACTGGCTCCTTTCCCTCTGCCTCTAAATCTTAAGACTTGTCCTTCCTAAACAGTATCATTATCATCACCAACAAGACTTTTCTTCAACCCCCTGCATTTTCTTCTTCCTTTTTCCACCCAAACTTCTTGAGAAACTAGACTATACAGTTGTCCCTTGGTATTCCTGGGTGCCCTGCACATACCAAAATCCAAGGCTGCTCAAGTCCCTGATATAAAATGGTACAGTATTTGCATATAACCCAGGCAAATACTCTTGTATACTTTAAATCACCTCCAGATTACTCAAAATACCTACTACAATGTAAATGCTATGTAAATAATTGTCACACTGTATTTTAAAATTTGTATTTTTTCTTGTTATATTATTATTTTTTACTGTTTTTCCCCCCAATGTTTTGGAAGCACCAGTTCAATCTGCAGATACGGAGGCCACTACACCGCTTTCCTTAAGCTGTCACTCACTTTCCAGGCATTCAGTAAAACTCTGTGTTTGGCTTTCACTCTCACTGCACTTAACTGAAACATCACCACCTCCCAAGCATCAAACTCAATGCCATGGCTCACTCTCATTTCCCTTTGTAACTGCCTCTTCTGTGACTCTACCTCTCTCTTTTACTTCCGTTATTCTGCACCATCCTGGGTTTCCCTCATCTGTTAGACCATTCTTCATCTAACTTCTTCCTGGTCCTCAAAGAAAGAGCTGTGCTCCCAAGCAATGCATTCGAATAACTTCACTCTCCCCCACCGATGTTCTCCCTGGACACTTGACTCACTTCCATGGCTTCACCTACTCCTCTCTGCATGAGTCTCGCGCGTCTCCCCCAGCCCAGACCTCTCTCCCAAATTCCAGACATCCACTGGACTTTATCCTCGCATGTACTCTTGGTTTCTTAAGATTAATATTTTCATTACTTTTAAAACATCTTCACTGATATATATATAATTCACATACCACAAAATTCACTCAAAGTATACAATTAAAAGGATTTTAATACAGTCACAGAGCTGTACAACCATCCCCACAACCTGACTTTCGAACATTTCATTACCCCAAAAAGAAACCTGTACCCATTGGAAGTCATTCTCCATGTCTGGTACCCAGTCCCTGGCAACCGCTAATCTACTTTTGGTGTCTATGGATTTCCCTATTCTGGACATTTCATATCAATGGAATCACATAATATGTTGCCTTTTGGGTCTCTCTGCTTTTACTTAGCATAACGGTTTCGAGGTTCATCGACGTTGCAGTGCACATCACTACCTCATTCTTTTTATGACTGAATATAAGCCATTGTATACATACACCACATTTTATCTACTTATCAAGTAATGGATATTATTCTACCAAAAGTTCCACTTTTTGGCTATTGTCAATAATGCTGCCATAAACATTCCTGTGCAAGTTTTTGTGGGGACACGTGTCTTCATTTCTCTTAGATATGTACCTGTATCAAACATTTTGAGAATCTGCCAAACTGTAACAGTAGCTAAGCCATTTCACGTTACTTGTGTTCCAACATTCCAATTTCTCCAAGTCCTTGCTAATACTTCTTATGGTCTGTCTTTTTGATTACAGCCAGTCTACTGGTCATGAAGTGGTATTTCACTGTGGTTTTGATTTGCCTTTCCTTAATGACTAATGATGTACATCTTTTCATGTGCTTACTGGCTAACTGAATATTTTCACTGGAGAAATGTCTGTTCAAGTCCTTTGCCTATTATTAATTGGGTTATTTGTTTTCTTATTATTGAGTTGTAAGAGTTCTTTATATATTCTTGATACTAGTCCCTCATCAGATACATAATTTGCAAAAAATTTCTCCCATTCTGCAGGTTGCTGTTTCACTTTTTTGATGGTGTCCTATGAGACATAACAGTTTTTAATTTTGATAGAGTCCACTTTATCAAGTTTTTTCTTTTGCTGCTTGTGCTTTACGTGTCATATCTAAGAAGGCTTTGCCTAACTAAAGGTCAGGAAGACTCTCCCCTGTGTTTTTCTCTAAGAGTGTGACAGTTTTAGCACTTGCATTTGGGGCTATGATCAATCCATTTAAGTTCATTCTGAGTTAGTTTTTGTGTATGGTGTAAGGTTCTTTCCCCACTGATCTGTCTGGGCACGCTTGTTGAAAACTAAACAATTACAAATGTATTGACTAATATTTTAAAAATCAATACTATTTTCTTTGTCAAAGCCAACTTGTCACTTTTCTTTTCTTTTCTTTTTTTTTTTTTTTAGACAGACAGGACCTTGCTTGTCACCCAGGCTAGGGTGCAGTAGAGGGATCATAGCTCACTAGAACCTTGAACTCCTGGGCTCAAGCAATCCTGCTGCCTCAGCCTCCTGAGCAGCTGGAACTAAAAGTCCATGCCACCAGACCCAGCTAATTTTTAAAAATTTTTTGGTAGAGATGAGGTCTCACTGTGTTGCCCAGGCTAGTGTCGAATTCCTGGTCTCAGGCAATCCTCCCGCCTTGGCCTCCCAAAGTGCTGGGATTACAGGTGTGAGCCACCATGCCTGGTGTCACTTTTCCTTTAATGGTACTGCCATCTGCTCTCCTGGTCTGACACATGAAATCGTCTTTGATGCTTCACTCTGCCTCCCATGCACAAGCATTTGTCAAACCATGCGGTTTCCATTTCTGTACGATGTTTTCATTCATCCTTTCCTTTCTATGCCATTATACTATGTCAAACCCTTACCACTGCTACCTTCAGGAGAGTTGGAAAATAAATTCATATCTAACATGGCATACTGTGCTGCCACAGTTCCAGCTGTCATACCTCTAATGGCAAGGGCAGAGGAGTCAAAAGTGCTGAGATAGGAAATAAGCCAGTTCTATGAGTGGGCTGTGTTAGAGCAAGGGCCACTCACATTCCAGCCTAATCCCTGAACGGCTAGGATACATTACGGTAACCTGGAAATCTTTCAGGAGTAGTACTGTAGGATCAGAAAACTTTCAAGTTATTTAGGAGAAACTGTCAATTTAGTATAAACATGTGATCCCCTAATTTAGCCAGAGAGGCTAATTTTTAAAACATGACTACTGCTTCCTTACTGTTGGGTCAGGACAAGGATGAACCATTAGGACAGTGGTTCTCACAATGTGGTAGCAAGAGCATCAGCATCACTGGGGAATTGTTACAAATGCAGATTAAAAATCAGTGTTTTAATAAGACTTCCAGGTCATTCCCATGCAAGCTAGAAATTTGAGAACCACTGGGCTAGGATGATGGATGAGGATCTAGGGCCTGAGGTTCTATGACAACATCAACACCTCTTCCAAATGCTGAAATGGTCAATGAAACTGAAGAACTCTGAAAATTCAATCAACTATCAACATCCAGGAGTTTTATGCCTTAATGATATGGCTAAACATATAAATTGTTATGATCAGTGGTTAACTTCTGAAGGTATTAGACTTTTGAAATTATTCAAAATTTGGTGTTCTTTGAAGGAAAAACTATCAATAATAAACTTGCTTATTTTGATACTATAAATGCCATGTAACAGAAACAACATAGTAGTGCTATCGGTAGCACCTATTATTAAAGTATGCTCATATTTAAATATGACGTTTCTTTTCTCTTGGGAAAGACTGAAGTATGTACCCAAAGAGAAAAGCAATGACACACATACAACTTTTACCTGGAAATAAGTCCTTCCTAGACCTGAAATCAATAGCCTTAGGAATCCAAAATCTGCCCCCTGCATTTCGATCACGTATCTTTTACCAAAGCCCACAATAAATTCACTTTCAGTTAAGCTTTTGTCACCCTGAATGAATTACTTACAAATCATTTCAGATCTAACAGGCAGACTCGAATTCAGCAGGGTGGCGCTAAGTTCAGCTGGTGCGTTTGCGAAGGGCCGATGCTCGGCCGCCGACTGGACGCCATCCTCGCTCGGCCGCACGCTGGGGCCCTCCCCGCGCTGCTCCCGGCCAAGCCCGCGCACCGGACCGCATCCTGCCACTGCAGCTGCTCCCCCAGCGCCCCCCACTTCCACACCAGTCCCTTGTTCGTATCGGTCCTGCAAGGAAACTGGGGCCACGGAGAGCAGGCCCGAGGAGGCTGACAAAAGGGCGAGGCCAAGAACCGACTTTCAGCTTCAGCCTCTGCTCCCCCTCGCCCCCGCCCGCCCTCGGCTGAAGAGGATGGAAGCGGGGCCCGGTCGGGAAGAAGGAACACCGGAGGAAAACGACAGTTTCCCATCTCTGCTCTCTGCTTCCCCGACCCGACCTTCTCCATCGCTTTTCATTCTCGGTTGCCATTTTGGGCTTTCTTCACAAATTGGATCCTGTTTTCCAAATTGGCCAGTGAAAAGTTTTTGCCATGTTGAAATCATTTCCAGAGCTAAATCGGGAAACCTGAGGCAGGCGGGCAGCCTCCAGCTGGCTGGAATGTGGCCTGCAATAAAAGGCAGTGTGAATAAGGTGTATTGAAGCTAAATTGGATTCGTGTGAAGGGCCGTTTATTCAGAGGGGGGTGGAGGTGAAAGGAGAGGAATTAATGAACATAAGAAATTAAATTAGCTCAACCAAGCCTTTAAAAAATATACTGAAAAATACTTGACCTGCCATGAACCTTTTTACCAAACGGAGACCTCTGGGTTCATTCCTCGCCCAGGGGACCCCCCTGGCAGGAGATGCTCCTGAGTTAGATAAGACAGAGCCCAGCGGGGCTGAGGAGAATCTGGTTTCTCTTTCTGCAGCCAGAAGGATGCAAGGCACAGTTGGGAAAGTCAACATGCAGCTGAGAGACAAGAGGTCACCGGAACTGATGAAAATACTTGATTAACTAATCGCAGAATGCCTGGCACAAAAATAAACATGTCTTTTCATCTTAGCTATCACATTTTTCTTCAACGAAATGAAAAGACTTCATGACTTACCATGTTCTTGAAAAATTACTGATCGATTTATGAGCCTAATGGTTTAATTGAATGCAATAATATTTTTCTCACACTTCTAATCTGATCTTACTTCCAACCTGAGAGAAGTGGGGAAATTCCCCTGGTTGGAAGGATGGTGCACTTAGGAGCAAAAGCGTCTTCTTACTAGAGGTATATTCAACATTGTATATTGGAGGTATTTATATGTTTTGTATCAGGTATTTTATATTATAGGTATTTAATAGGATAGTATATTAAAAAGTAACTATCTAATTTTAATATTAAAACATTTAATGATATTAAAAAATCACTAGAACAGGAGTGAATAACAGTATTAAATATTTTAAATACTGCTCAGTGCTTTCTTTACAGTTTCAAAGTAAGAATACAAATTTATCTCATTTTCACCAAAATCTTTCTTATTACACAGAAAGTAAGATATCACACCTATTGCTTTATGTCCACAATCAGACATCCAGTAGGGGAATAAACATATACCAAATACCATAGGCCATTTTGCCAAAAGCATTAGAGAAAAACAGGATAGGAATAAAAACAGTCTTATCTTCAATTACATTTTATGTAAAAGACTGTGAGCCTCACGGAGTTGGGGGTTACGTCCAGCAGTGCTATGTCTAGCAGTGCTCTCAAACGAGCCTCAGTGCCTACTGATACTGGGGCCATGGTAACAGGCATTCAGTTGGTGTTTGTTGGTTGATGTATGAGATTTTACTTTATGTATTACCAACAGAAAAATCTTACCAAAAGAAATCACCTGTTGTCAAAGTAAATTCCAAACAAAAGATGTTCTTTTCTCCCCATTAGGCTCTATAATTTATTAACAAGTTGGGTCTCTTCTAGAATTAATTTATATTCATTCCTATTTGAACATAGCACACCCTGAACCTATCCAAAGGTCAGAATGGTTCCTGGAGTCCTTGTGTTGTAGCACCATTTAGCACTTGGGGTAATTCTGCTCCATGGGCTATGAGCTTCAGGAGTGCCTGAGGCTGGTGCCAGGTTACGGCTGCCTGTGGTCCTCTTTGGATGGCTGCATAGCTAAACCTGCCTGCCATTTGCCACACATTCACGATGTGACTCAGAACAGTTGGGGTCCCCAGGGAAAATGGACTGTTTCTCCACTGCATTTTCACTTCTTAAAATTTTGTGTCAATTGTGTTTTGCTGCCACAAATGAACCGTGATAGGAACAACAAAACATTCCCACGACCACCACGCGTAGTGGTCAGCCTAAAGACAGACTTCAGATCTGCACTGTCCATTATGGTAACCACTGGCCACATGTGACCATTCAAGTTCACATTAATCAAAGTAAATAAAATTAAAAATTGAGTTCTTCAGTTACACTAGCCACACTTCAAGGGCTCAACACCCACATGTGACCAGAGCTATTGTATTAAATAGTGCTGATATAGAATGTTTCTATCACTGCAGATTCTTCTATTGGGCAGCAGTGCTTTAAATAATTATTCCTTTTATCTACTCCTATATAAATTCTAGTTAATACAGAGCAGAAATGCGTAACAAAATGAATTTGCATGCCAATGATCCAGTGTCCCTTTGAAATTAGTATCCTGGCTAATAGGTTCTTGCAACGTAGTGAACAATACCATCACATGGACTCCAGGCAGCTCCCTACGCAATTCTCAGGGCCCATGAGCGTCAAGGGCCTTTCCTCTGGCTATGACTGCAAGAATCCACAGCAAAAACGTGGACCACTGGGCATCTCTCATTTACCTTTTCCTTGCACTGGGGAGTTTCTCCTAGCTCCGAGACTACTCCAGCTTGGCTGGCTGCCTTGCTTCCTTCTCCTGTGCCTCAGAGTTTCCCTGTCAGTTCCCTGCAAGCTCTGGTGTTCTCTCTTAGATGAACTATTTGACCTGTGGTCATCTACTTGCTGATTTGAACCCTCTTTGTGGAGGAGGTGAGGCCAGGTGCCTATAGTCACTTTTCTTAGTAACATCTACCCTGCAAAAACATACACCCCAGAATTCTGCTTCTGATAGTAACAGACAAGGTACAGTGGACCAACTCTCCAACTGAGATGTGGAAAAGCTGGGCAAAAAGCTTTAAAAAAATCTACCTAAAAGCATAAGAGAACTAGTTAGAGAGTGAGAGATTATTAGGCTAGAAGACATGGAGATTGAAAGAGGTGAGTCCTGTCTGTGGGGCCATTTTTCTTTCTCTTTTTTAACTTCAGA
Organism: Indri indri; assembly: GCA_004363605.1. Classification (NCBI taxonomy): domain Eukaryota; kingdom Metazoa; phylum Chordata; class Mammalia; order Primates; family Indriidae; genus Indri; species Indri indri. The sequence goes on along the minus strand of RJWJ010014783.1, from coordinate 28,646 downwards.
ATATTATGGGGACAAAAACATTTTGGTTACATATAATGCCTTTGCCTCGCCCAAGCCAGAGCTACAAGCATGTTCTTCCCCCCATACAGTGCATTCTGAACCTATTAGTTGTGAGTTTACCCACCCCTCCCACCTGATGAATATTACTTCCATGTGAGCACCTTAGTGTTAATATGTTAGTACCAATCCGATGGCAAGTACGTGTGGTGCTTGTTTTTCCTTTCTTGTGATACCTCACTTCGAAGAATGGACTCCAGCTCTATCCAAGTTAATACAAGAGGTGCTAGATCACCACTGTTCTTTGTAGTTGAGTAGTAATTCCATGATGTAAGTGTACCACATTTTATTAATCCACTCATGCATTGATGGGCACTTGGGTTGTTTCCACAGCTTTACAATTGCAAATTGTGCTGCCATAAACATTCAAATGGAGATGTATTTTTTATAGAATGTCTTTTTTTCCTTTGGGTAGATGCCCAGTAGTGGGATTGTTGGATTAAATGGTATTTCTATTTTTAGTTCTTTGAGATATCTCCAAATTACTTTCCACAGGGGTTGTACTAACACAGTCGCATCAGCAGTGTAAAAGTGTTCCTATCTCTGTCCACATCCATGCCAGCATTTGTTGTTTGGGACTTTTTGATAAAGGCCATTCTCACTGGAGTTAAGTGATATCTCCTTGTGGGTTTGATTTTCATTTCCCTGATGATTAGAGATACTGAGCACTTTTTTATGTTTTCTGGCAGTTATTCTTTCTTCTTTTGAAAAGTTTCAATTCACATCCTTTGCCCACATTTTGATAGGCTGTTCGATTTTTTCTTATTAATTTTCTTAAGTTCTATATAGATTCTTGTTATCAGCCCTTTATTGGATGTGCAGCATGCAAATATTTTCTCCCATTCTGTAGGTTGTCTGTTTGCTCTAATGATAGTGTCCTTCACTGTGCAGAAGCTTTTTAATTTGATCGGGTCCCATTTATTTTTGTTGCTGCTGTGATTGCTTTGGGGGGGTGGTCTTCTTCATAAATTCTTTGCCTAGGCCAATGTCTATAAGAGTTTTCCCAACATTTTCTACAATTCTTAAGGTTTCAGCCTTAGATTTAAGTCTGTTATCTATCATGAGTTGATTTTTGTGAGAGGTGAGAGGTGGGGATCCAGTTTTCTCAGCACCACTTATTGAATAGAAATTCTTCTCCCTAGTGTATATTTTTGTCTGCTTTGCAACGATTAGATGACAATATGAGGATGGTTTTATATCTGGGTTCTCAGTCCTGTTGTAAAAGTCTATATCTCTGTGCTTGTGCCAGTGCCATGCTGTTTTGGTTCCTATAGCCTGGTAGTAAAGCTTGAAGTCTGGTAGACTGATGCCTCCCAATTTGGTCTTTTTGCTTAAGATTGCTTTGGCTATATGAGGTCTTCTCTGGTTCCATACAAAGCACAGAATTTTTTTTCTAGATCTGCAAAGAATGATGATAGTATTTTGATACGGATTGCATTCATTCTGTAAGTCACTTTAGGTAGTATAGACATTTTAACAATATTGATTCTGCCAATCCATGAGCATGGAAGGGGTTTACATCTTCTACAATTTCTTTTCTCAGTGTTTCGTAGTTCTCCCTATATAGGTCTCTCACCTGCTTCGTTAAATATATTCCTAAATATTTAATTTTCTTTGATGCTATTGTGAAAGGTGTTGCATCTTTGATTTGATTTTCAGCTTGACTGTTATTGGCGTATATGAATGCCACTGATTTTCATGCATCGATTTTGTATCCTGAGACTTTACTGAATTCATTTATCAGTTCCAGGAGTCTCTTGGTTGAATCCTTGGGGTTTTCTAGATATAGTAGCATATTGCCAACAAAGAGTGAGAGTTTGACCTCTTCTGCCCCCACTTGGACACCCTTAATTACCCTCTCTTGTCTGAATACTATGGTAAGAACTTCCAGCACTATTTTGAATAGAAGTGGAGATAGTGGGCAACCTTGCCTGGTTCCAGTTCTAAGTGGGAATGCTTTCAATTTTCCCCCATTCAGTATGATATTGGCTGTGGGTTTATCGTATATGGCTTTAATAATTTTAATTATGACCCATCTACTCCTGTTTTGTAAAGAGTTTTTATCATAAAATTGTGCTGGATTTTGTCAAGTGCTCTTTCTGCATCTATTGAGAGAATCACATCTTTGCAGTTGCTTTTATTTATGTGGTGAATTGCATTTATAAATTTGCATATGTTGAACCATCCTTGAATATCTGGGATAAAGCCCACCTGGTAATGATGAATTATTTTTTTGATGTGCTGTTGAATTCGATTTGCTAAGATCTTGTTGAGATTTTTGCATCTATATTCGTGAGGGATATTGGTCTGTAGTTTTCTTTTTTGGTTCTGTCCTTTCCTGGCTTTGGTATCAAGGTGATAATTGGGTACATAGAATCAGCGGGGGAGGATAGCGTCCTTCTCAATGTTGTGGAATAATTTCTGCAGTATAGGTATGAGTTCTTTGTAAGTTTGGTAATCCAGTGTGAACCCATCTGTTCTGAGACTTTTTTTGTTGGAAGATTTTTAATTCCTGCTTCAATTTCTATGCTTCATATTGGTCTATTCAGGAATTCTATTTCTTCCTGATTGAGCCTAGGGAGGTTGTGCATTTCTAAGAATTTGTCTATTTTCTCCATGTTTTGTAGCTTTGGGGCATATAGATTTTTATAGTATTCAAAGAAAATGTTTTGCATTTCCATGATGTCTGTAGTGACCTCTTCTTTTTCATTTCTAATTGAGGTTATTAGAGTCCTTTCCTTTCTAGTTATTGTCAATCTACCAAGAGGGCTATCAATTTTGTTTATCTTTTTGAATAACCAACTTTTCATTTTACTGATCTTCTGTAAAGTTCTTTTGTTCTCTATTTCATTTAGTTCTGCTCTGATCTTAGTTATTTCTTTCCTTCTGCTAGGTTTAGTATTGATTTGCTCTTCCTTTCCAGTTCCATGAGATGGTTGATTAGTTTGTTGATTTGTGAAGTTTCTGACTTTTAGATGTGAGCATTTAATGCTATTAGGTTTCCTCTCAGGAATGCTTTTGCTGTATAACCTTTGATAACTTGTGTCCCTGGTATCATTTAGCTAGAAGAATCTTTTGATTTTCATCTGGACCTCCTCCTTGACCCAATAATCATCCAGCAGTAGATTTTTAATTTCCATGACTTTGTGAAGTGGTGAGTATTTCTGTTGACACTGATTTCTAATTTTATACCACTGTTGCCTGAGAAGATACATGGTATAATTTCACTTTTTTAAATTTGTTAAGATATGATTTGTGGCCTAAGATGTGATCAGTTTTAGAGAAACTTCCATGAGCTGATGAGAATGTATATTCAGCTTTATTTGAGTGAAATGTTCTGTAGATGTCTGTTAGAGCCATTTGTTCTAGAGCTCTGTTTAATTCCATTGTTTCTTTTCTTATTTTCTCCTTAGAGGATCTGTCTGGTCAGTGGGGTGTTAAAATCCCCAGCTACTATGGCATTACTGTTTATCATGTTACTTAGATCAAACAGCGTTTGCTATATGTATCTGGGCACTCCTGTGTTGGGTGCATAAATATTAAGAATTTTTAAGTCTTCTTGTTGGATTTTTCCCTCCGCCATTACATAGTGACTATTTTTGTCTTTCTTTACTTTTGCTGTTTTTTAAAGTTTATGTTATCTGATATAAGAATAGCTACCCCAGTTTCTTTCGGTTTCCATCTGCCTGGAAGTTTGTTTTCCAACCCTTCACCTGGAGTCTGAAAGCGTTTTTGTGGGTAAGATGTGTTTCCTGGAGACAGCAGATACTTGGCTTGTGTTTTTTTATCCATTCAGCCAGTCTATTTCTCTTCACTGAACAATTCAAATCATTCATATTTATTGAGATAATTGACATTTGGGGTAGATTTCTGTTCATACCGATAAATTCTTACTGTTTTGTTTTACCTCTCAAGCCATGTGGAATCAGGGTTCTGGACCTTAGGTCAAGTGATTTTACTTCGGTGGGTGTCTATTGTGCTGTTCAGTGTATAATGCAGCTCTGAGTACTTCCTGCAGGGCAGGTCTGGTCTTCACAAATTCCATCAATGATTGCTTATCTGGGAAAATCTTTATTTGTCCTCCTAAATCAAGCTAAGTTTTGCTGGGTAAAGAATTCTAGGTTGGCCATTATTCTGTTTTAGAAGATTAAGGGTGGGTCTCCAGTTCCTTCTGGCTTGAAAGGTTTCAGTTGAGAAGTCTGCAGTTAGTCTGATAGGTTTTCCTTTGTAGGTTATCTGCTGTTTTCCTCTGACTGCTTGAAGAATTGACTCTTTCATGTTTACTTTGGCCAGCCTAATAACTATGTGACATGGTGATTGCCTTTTCACATTGAGTCTCCCAGGAGTTCTGTGTGCTTCTTGTACCTGGATATCTAGATTTCTGGCCAGTCCAGGTATGTTTTCCTCCATTATTCCATGAAATAGATTTTACAGCCCTTGTCTATTTCTTCTTCTGTCTCCAGTATGCCTATAATTCTTATGTTTGGTTTCTTTACATAATCCCACATTTCTTGTATGTTTTGTTCATGTTTCTTGCTTCTGTTTTCTTTTTCTTCATCTGATTTGTTTAGCACATAGGCATTATCTTCAAGCTCTGAAATTCTTTCCTCTGCATGATCCACCTATTCTTAAGGCTTTCCACTGCATTTTGGTTCCTTGAATGCCTCTTTCATTTCCAGTATTTTTGTTTGGTTCTTTCGTAATACTTCAGTTACTTTAGAGAATTTTTCACTCATTTCCTGTATTGTTTTTGTGGCTTCTATGTGTTGGGTTTCTATTTTCTCTTCAATTCCATCGAGTTTTCTTATAATCCATATTCGGAATTCTTCCTGTGACACTTTAATCATTTCGTTTAAGTTGGTATCCATTGTTGAGGATCTAATGATTTCTTTTGGGGGTGACTTTTCTCTCTGATCTTTCATGTTTCTTGTATTCTTTTGCTTATTCTCTCTCATCAGGCTATTTGGTCAAGAACTGGGAGTGGCAGGACTGGTTTATGGCCCTAACTCCAAGTCCCTACAGGTCATTCATTGACAGTGCTGAGGAGAGGTGTGCTGGTCTTGTATTGCCTTAGGGGTATTTTAGCAAGTTGGGTTACCTCTGACTTGTCTTCACCTCTTGTCAATGGAGACTAGTGAGTTTGGTCCCCCAGCTTAAGCTCCTGGCTGGGGGATTACACTTGTGGTATGACTCCACTGCCCTCTTATAGCCCGAGATGGAAGTCACTGTGTTAAGCTATGGGGTTACCCTCTCTGTCACTGATTGTAGTTTGTTTGGAGGAGCCAGTTATCCAGGCAATCTGATGTCTCTGTGGTAGGCTGTGGTCCCCTGGATGGGGTATACAATGGGACCATTTTTCTTACTAGAGTGTCTTCTGATTCTGGGAGGGGCACCTGAGAGGGTGAGTCAGTTTTATCATTTTTTTTATTATTTTTATTTTTTAAGAGACAGGGTCTTGCCCAGGGTAGAGTCAAACTCTTAGGCTCAAACAATCTTCCCACCTCAGCCTTCTGAGTAGCTGGGAGTATAGGTGCCACCACTGTGACTAGCTGACTGTTTTTAAGTGAGAATTCAGTTGAAGTTTTGTTGTAAAACAAAGATGACAAATGTTACAAAAATCTAAATAAAAAGCAGGTTGCTAGTAGATGGCAAAACTCAGGTAGACAAAACTTCTACAGGACTGCTGAGTTTCATCTGCAGCTTTGAACCACCAACACATGCAGAGAAGACAAGACTGTTTGACTTGCACATATAAGAATAACATCTATTGGATGTCGGGCAGGGGGGAGGGGGAGGAGAGGATGGGTATATGCATACACAAAGAGTGCGATGCGCGCCATCCAGGGGATGGACACGCTTGAAGCTCGGACTTGGGGGAGAGGGGCAAGGACAACATACGTAACCTAAACATCTGTACCCCCATAATATGCTGGAAAAAAAAAAAAAAAAAGAAAAGACTGTTTGACTTGCTCTGGACTCTGGGCCCATGACCACACCACACAGCATGCAGGTGTCAACATGGGGAAGGGCAGGTGAACTGCAGGCTCAGGGCCCCAGGAGCACAAGTACCCTGGAGTCTTCGAGGGAATTAAGCTCCTGATTACTGAAGAAGGAAGCCTTCTGTCAACTACTGTATTGTTAGACAAGTTTGGTAAGTAATTCCTAAGGCATGATGCTTTCTTTTACTAGGCAACTAGATGTTTTTATATCAAAACGGGGTGCTTTAAATTTCATGAAAGTCTGACACATCATATGAGGCACAGAGGGACGCAAGGGATACATGCTTTAAAAATGTATATAAATCAAAGGGTGTTGCTTTATATTTTTACTGTTCTGGGAGAGCCTATGATTTCAAAGTACCCTGCAGTGAGTCCTTTTGTAAAATGAACTTCCACTCCCTGAGACATATAATTTTGAAGTATGAATTTTTATAAATCAAGTGGTCGTATGTTTTCCCTCCTCTCCCCAGGAAACATTTCTACGCATTACAAATAATTCACATATTGTGAAAAGAAAGACCTTTTGAAGTCTCAATGCAAATGAGAATAGACAGTGTTGTCAGAGGACAACCCCAGCCTTCCTGTGGCAAAGCACTGGTCCATGAGGAGCCAAAAATGAACACCGCCCAGAGCTGACAGGGACCCTGGCATAGTCCCCTGCACTCAGGATCAATGTTCTCGATCTGTCCAGTGCTGAATGGTCGCCAGACAACTTTGATGGAAAAGAAGCCCTAATACTGAGGATATCTGATGCCTCCTGCGGGCTGGATTCACTCCATGGCCACCCCTCATGCCCTGGACACCTATCGTGTCCACTGTCCCTCTTCTGCTCAGGGCTCACTACCGACCAACAGACTCCACTCCACAAGAGAGCCTCGAGGACTTTCCCCTTGCTTCAGCCCACAAGAAAACTTACTAATGCAATAAACCTCTTAAATTACTTGAAGCTTTTACGATTAGAATCGCAAGATACTTTGGAATCTACCTGGTTCAGTCTCTTTACCTTATGGTGAGGAAACTCATGCTCACAGATGTAAATAGTTTTTGTTCCAGCGCCAGTAATGGTTCATCACACGTCATGTGATCACAATGAGCCATCTCACTCCCCAAGGTCCAACTTCCTTTTCTATAAAATGGGCAAAATAATAGTTCCACCCTCCTTGTCTAGAGGGCATTTACTTGTCCCTAAGTCCCCAGGGACTCAGTAATGAAGAATCACATGCTAGCCAAGCCCTCCTGACCCTTACAGCCTAGCACCAAGGAGAGATTTTGAACAACTAACTGCAACTGTCCCGTCAGTTACAAGATAAAGAACAGGACGCAATGGGCATTTGCGAACAAGGTACCAAGTTAGTTTGGGGAATCAGGACAGCTTCCTAAGGGAGCTACACTTAGAGTGAGGGTGCTGTGAGAATCGACCTCCACCACTCATGATTTAAGAGCTATTACCATCAGCCCGTGCTAGGCCAGGAAGTGTGCCAGTGGCTGGGGATTTCAGACGAACAGGAGAGACATAGCCCCTGTCCCGATAGAGCTTGCAATACAGTGAACAAGAAAGAACATCATAGATTACACAAATAATGAATTAACAACAGCTGTGATAAATGTCATGAAAGAAAAGAACATACATAAAAGTGCTTCCTTACCTTCTCTCCTCCTTAAAAATGCTCCTCTCCACCGAGAATACTCTTACTAGATTGGCAATGAGAGGACAAAGTTAGAAGGAAAGCTTCCTTACTCACCCCTTTCCCCTCTCACTCTTCCTCCATTTCCCCCTCCATCTACCCTGTCTGTCTAGGGAGCTGGCAAGACAACTATTGTGAGGATACCAGGTACACGGTAAATAATCAGATAGTTATTTGTGGTGTTGCTTTTATTCTCCAAGCTCTATTTTTATTTAGATTGTCAGATTTCAATGTTACCAATGTTATTTTTTTTTTCTGAATGCTTCCATCCAATGCTGATGCACTGGCATAATTAATAATATCTAACTGCTACCAGGACAAAAGTTAAGACCATAGTCACCACACATCCTGGCCATGTCAAGAGGAATAAAGCGAGAAGTGGTTACAACACTCAATGCGACAAAGTAGGATAAAGGTGACCTGTGAGAGAAAACCCTCACCAAGAAAGCCCAGTGCTAAAGCTGCACAGAACAAAGAGAGAAAAGCCTCGGGCCATTCCAGGAAATGAGGGAAGAAAGTAGAAGTCTTAATAAGTTTACTATAAAAAATATTATATTTCAAAGCCAAAAAACAATCTCCTAAGGCTTCAGCAGAACCTTAGCTCAGACTGTTTTGTAAACATGACCTAATCTTTATTAAAGACTGTATCAGTTGGGATTTGGCAGCAAAGTGGAGCAAAGAGAATGCAGTCCCCTCTCTAAGGCCACACGGAAACCTGTGACAGGGCACCCCGTCCTCAGGTGCTGGAGAAAGTCCGTATGTCCACCCACACACTTTGAGGCAGCCTTCGGGGTTTAAGTCACTCTATTTTCTGTATAAACTGTCTTTCCCTAGAAAGGAGAGCCTGGAGGAGCGGGGAGCCCTATATCTGTGCCGAAGGAGTCGCTCTGAAGTCCTCCTCAACAGATGGGGGAGCCTGGGTCCCAGCATGGGGGCGGACGGCCACCCACGCGGAGGCAGTTCCTGAGCAGATGCTGCTAAAATCTAACAATATAATACTTTCACCATGCAGAGTCTGTGAACATTGTCAATAATGTGGGAAGGAAAAAAACTTTAAAATGTCTGATATTTTAGCACATAACACAGAGTGACAATCAAATACATCTTTTTATAACCACCTCCTCAACTTTAAGAGCTAAGCATTTGTTACTATTAAAAATGTGTTCATAAAGAATGCATGTTGGTTAAGTACGATGTCAAATTTCATAAACCGTGAAGTCTTTAAGATAACTTATACTGCAGTATAATATACAAATTAAAAGGTACACATATCATGAGCACATGGCTTGATGTATTTTCAGAAACTAATTGTGAAGTTTTATGGCCAACTTCCACTAATCTTTCAAATAACCTGACAAGAAGAGGCAGTTTGGAATAGTGGAAAGGAAAGAACTGTAGACAAAGAGGCTGCTGGCTCTTTTTATTTCATTCTGGCTATCTGACATTGGATAAATCAGTGACTTCTTTTGGTTTTCATTTCTGTGTCTAATCAGAGTAGACAATGTCTAAGTGCAACTTCTAGTCTAAAATGTTACACTTTGAGAATGCAGGTTGCCTCAACTTGGAAGAAAGTCCTCTAGATGGTATCACTTAAAGAGTGTCTCAGACCACTCCATCATGCCAACACATTATGCCAACTCCCTCCTATGCTAGGAAGAAAGTAAAATTGTGCCGCAATCTTTTTTTTCTTTCCTAGGCCATTTCCACATACATTTACAAGCAAGAAACGCATGTCTTCAGCAACCATCAAAATGAAAGAGGCAAAAGCACTGGCAGCAGAGCCCAAGCAGGCCCTCGGCCCCCGTGCCCGCTTCCTAGTGAGCTGAGTGTCAAATGCGTGGGCTCCCTTGTCCTTGGCTCCCAGCTCTCAGCCCCCAGGGGCAAGCGTGCTGGAGTCGCTGCCCAGTGCCCAGGACTCCGGCCACAGACAGCCTGTGCTAATTAAGGTACGTTTCACTCCTCAGTTGTGGAACACGATTCAGATTTTGACTAAAGCAAGCTCTTAAAGTCGGTCTTTTCTGAATTTTAACGTGTTACTATGAACGCTTGGGCTCAGCAGTAAGATGTTCTTGCCGGCACAGGTAGTGTTAACTGTAATGGTGCATGTACTGACACCTACCAAAACTGCGTTTAGGTCTGTTAAGTCAGCTTTTCCCCTCACTGTGATTTAACAAACACGAAAGAAAAATATGTAATGAAAAAGATTATTCTAGGAGCCAGACCATCTATTTTAAGGAACTGCTGTAACCCCTTCAGATCAGTTGAGGACCACATACTACTGTTTCCACAACACATCCTTCAAAAATACTTTATGCACTATGAGAATTCTGTGGCTCTTTCCTGCCAGGGCTGGTTCTGAAGGGCTGTCAAAGGAACCTGCTGTCGCCTGTGATCTGCCGTAGGTGTGACACACCAAATTGTTCCTCACAAGCCTGAAAAGAAAAATGCCAGCCTTTGCCCATTCAGCCAGCCCATGTATGTTGAGTCCATCCTATGTCACTGAGTTAGACACTGAAGAAACAAAACCATTCTTGCCCTTGAGGAATCAGTACTCTGTCTGGATAGGCAGACACGTAACCGCACATGTGAGTGACGGATCATTGCTACGGAGGCCGCACGAACAAAGAGGCGAGCCAGGGAGAAGGGCTACTGTGGGTGCTCAGAGGATTTCAGCCCAGAGGTAATGGGCAAAGCTTTACTGAAAGGTGAAAACGCTTCAAAATTAAAACACAAGAGAACAACGTAATGGATTAGAAAATCTGGGGAGGGGAAGCACATGTATGCTATGCCATTTACCACATGCCGACTGGCTCAAAGTTCTAGAAGTGTGTAATTAAAGTCTGCCTATTGAGAGTTGAGCATGCAAGGCTATTTAAAATGGGCAACAGGGAAGGCTAATTTCTCTTTAAATTTCCTGACTCTTAAACTCAATCCTCACTTTGGACACACATTGCCCTAGGCCCTTCAATCTTACTCAGTGTTATTAAAATTAAAATTTTGAATAAAAGGCAATGGTAAATATAAAAGTTATTTATGGACAAAGCAATACTGCATGAAATGGCAATTCTTCTGAAAACATCAATTATATGAACTAATAGAAATGTAAATTTTCAGTAAATTATTTTTCCCAGATTGTTGACTAAAATAACAAAAGGGTCCCTGACAAGAGCCCTTAGAAAACCAAATATCATGCTAGTAGATAATTAACAAGTCAAAATAATCTATCAGTCCTCAATAATCTCAATAGAAATATATGGCAGATCATCTGGAAAACAGGTGAAATTGGTGTTTCTGAGAAATTACATAGGTATGTTAAAGCTTACTTAAATTGTTACTTCAATGACAAGATAAGCAGATTATAGGATAAAAAATACTAGGAAGCTATATATGACCACTTATAATGTGACTGTTAAAAGGCCAATGGATTGTTAAAAATTCTTTACAACTGGACATGGTTGTACATTTAAATACTTGGGTCAAATAATAGACAGAAACATTCAGATCACTCAAGTTAAACCACAGTATTTCTGTTAATCTGATTAACATATATGCTATTTCATTAAGTTTGTAAAAAAGCAAAATTTTCATGTCTAGAATTTAAACATCAACAAACATTGCGAGGAAATATGTCATTTTAAGAAAAGTTGAATTTTCCTTGATATAAGTTTAATGTTAATATAAAGGTATGCTGTATAAAACAGCAAGCTCTCCTAGTCACAAAGAGCTTATTTTTTCCTATCAAAATATTCCAATTATTAGTATCAATTGTCTATAATAGATTGCACAGCAATCAGGAAATTAACTTTGTTTTATTTATGAAGTCTCTAAATAGATGAATTTCAGACATTCAATACAAAAATTATACACATTACCACAAGAAAAGGCTGGTGATGTGTTAGTCTCTGATAGTGCCTTTTTTCCTTCTGACATCAGCATCAAATTTCTACAAACAGTGGTAAATTTTAAGTTTAATGCCATACAGCATGGCCACTATATACGGTTTTGGATTATCAGCTATATCTTGTACACATGGAGAATTAGCTCATGTTCTGTATTCCTTGTCATATAGATTTGTTCAATGGAAATTTAATCAAGTGCCTTTTTTGGATGATTATGTGGAATCACAAAGAACTAAAGGAATAACTGGGGATAAATCCTAATACAAAGGCTATCCCTGTCTAACTCAACTTTCTGTATAAAAATACCTCGAAAGTGTTTTATCTACATGGCTTCCCTGGTCTAAAAAATTTACAAGCTCAGTGCAAACCAGGCATTAATCTCATGCTTTTTTCAAACAGCGAAACCTCTTTTACTTAGTTTTCTTTTGTCTCAATTAAAATACAACTTCTGATAGGTAATCATTTTCCTTTCATTTAAATACTGTGTATACATAGCCCGACAGATTTTATTTTTCATCTTCTTGGGAAGCTTGTCCTATTTTCTCCAAACTACATAAAGTCCACTCAGATGCACGGACGGGTGCCTCCCTCCTCTGGGTGCCCTCCAACCCTGGATGCCTTTCTCGTCCTCCTCCACACTCCTGGGTGGGCAGAAACCTGGGGAGACGCAGCCACCAGGCAGCTTGCTCCTCTCCCGAAGCACATCTGGGCTTTATATCAGGCCTTTAATTAATCCTCAATGAAAGCCAAGCTATGACATTTTGACTGGGCAGGCTCCAGTTCTGGACAGGTCTTGATTTATTGCGACTGAGTCTCAAGGAACTTTGATTTATTTCAGCTTTGGGGAGGAGGGCAGGCTCGGAACAGAAAAGCGCTGTTGAATGTCGAGCACGTGATGTCAGGACAGGACCTCCAGACTTCCAAGGGCCACGGGACACGCAGTTCAGAGAGAATGGCCTCTGAGAAAGCTGCTCTAAAAACCCTAAGATTTAAATAACTTGAAATTGTACAAAACAAAATAAATGCAATCATGGCTGGCTGACTGTGGCAGGGTAAGAAGTCCCAGCCTTATCTCTGGGAAAAGGATGAGTCCCCGGGGCCTTACTGTTAATCAGGACTCTCACTGCATTCAGGGGCTGCTCCAAGAGGCCGCCCTCCTTCCTGAGAGTAAAGTTGGAGGAGAAGTGCTCTTCTCCTCAGCAACACCGACTTTTAGCCCACTAAATGACAGATTTCCTTTCTCCAGGCAGACAGAATAAGTCGAAAGAAGGCAAAGTTATTTGATTAAGCAAAGGCGACGGGGTTAGTCGCTTTGTGTTTGCATATTCAGGGTTTCTGTCCTAGGCAGGTGTTCCTGATGGAAGCCTTGACCACGTGCTGTGCTCACTGCTGCGTCTTGAGCGTGGCCACCCGGCCTCCACCCCAGCGCTGCACAGTGCTCGCGACCAGCCGAGTGGGAGCTCGCAGGTCAGCACCCGGCTAATACCTCTCTGCCGCCTTCACTGGGCCTGGCTTGATTGTTGCGCTCACAGCAGAAGCCCCCAGCCCAGCATCTCTGACTGCGGGCAAAGCCCCCCAAGCCCCCTGGAGGGGACAGACCGAGTACATGAGATGGACGTGTCACATGGTTGACAAAAGACAAGTGTTAGCAATCAGAGGCAAAGTTAAGTTCCCTAAAAGGGAGATAACAGTAGGAAAAATGGGTGCAAAGGAAAGAAGAGTGGAAGTAGAGGAAAGGGGAAGGGGGAAAAGACAGGCAGAGGCAGCGTGGCCCCAGAAGTGGCAGGAGCGTAAGTGCAGGCACAGGCGGCACCGGGACTCGGGCCGCGTTTCCGCCACCAGCCTGGCATGTGCTCGGGGCCGGCGAATTAACCAAGATGAGCCTCCTACTCTCCATGTGCAAAATGGGGATCAAATACTTACTCTACAGGGCAGCTGCGAGGACCAGAGGAAAGGCCTTCAGAGCTCTTACCACACCGGACCTTGTGTTCCTGGGGCCAAGGGCGCAGGCTGCTGCTACTGGCGCAGGGACCTTGTGGTACCTTTGCACCTGTGCGCGGTGCTGGCACGGGAGGACAGCCCCACAGGGCCCCTGCGAACACGGGTGCGGGTGCCTCTGAGAAGGAGCACTCAGGTGACTGTGGGTCCATGCCGCCTGCCATGCTCACATGGGAACGGAAAGTACTCACCAAGTCTCTCTTCACAGACCCACAAAGAGTGGCTGTTCCTAAAGATATAACAGTCTTTACCTAAAACTACCAAATGAGGGACTCTTGTGACAGGCATTAACGTAATCATTAACTCTGTGACTGGACTTAAAGGCCGAGCAGCCCATTACGGACTTCAGAGAAGTGCTCCTGCGTTTCAAAGCCGGCTTCGCGACAACACGCCCTGTACATAAACCATCCCGTGGGTGGTCCGTTCCCCATCCCTGCAAACAGGCGAGCACCAGCTTCGAGCAGTGGTGTGCCAGGGTTCCGTAAGCCAGTTCCAAGCACGGGGTGAGCCTCTGCACTGTAAAATCCACAGACTCCCCAGATTCTTAGGTAGTATTTAGCCCACAACAAAACAAATCGCTGTAAAGAAAATAAAGAGGGCAAAGTCAACAACTACACAATAAAATGCAATTGTTTTGTCATTGAAGTTGGCATGTTTTAATTTTTATTGCTTTTTTAACCGAAAGTCAAAGTCATTTGAATATCATTTATTCGCTGATTTTGGAAATCAAACTCTTTTCACTTCTCTATTACACTCTAGTGTCTCAAAGAGATTCTAAAGAGGTTGAGGGGGGTGGGGAGGGGGGTGTGTAGAGCACAAAGTGCAGGAGGCCTAGGAATCCTAGGTCTGCACACCAGGGGGCTTCCTGCAACTCCACAAGCTTCTGTGCTGGAAAGCAGGGAGGGAAAATGAGCCAAGGACCAGGAGCTCTCCGCCGTTCCCATGAGTCCCAGGCTACCCGAAGTACAGGCTGCAAAGTCCTTCTCACCCACCATTTGTTCCTTCACAGCACTTCGGACAACAGCGAGGGAGCAGAAGACCCACCGTGGGGCTCCCTGCACACAGCCCCCGCTTCCAGGAGGAGGAGGGGAGTCGGCGGCATTCGTCCCTCTGCCAGACCCCAGGGGGTGAGGGCACAGATGCATCGCAAAGTGGCCAGTGCTCAGGCTACCAGGATTCCTCCTTTTTCTGTCACTTTGTGAACAGGAAGATGAGAACTGAGGGTAATGGGTATGTGTATTTGCACCTGCAAGCACACAGCCCGACATTATCTGGTGTTTCACACGGGTATCTTCTCTACCCCTTTGATTGCTGGCTTAGGGGGAAGACGGCTGGGCGTGCACGTGTGTGCCTGTGCCATCTACGTTAACCTGAACACACACCGCATAGGTCAGATATTTTAAAGATCCATGTGACACAGAGACGGAAGATGAGAAACAAAGGATGGGTTCTAGCAAATTAAAGGCCACGCAGTCCTGTGTACCAATTTTTAAAGCTGAATTTACAGAATTTAAATAAGCAAATAAACCTGGCACAAAGCAACATACTATGACCTATGAATAAAGGTAATTTTCTAAAAATATTTAAAAAGAAGTTCTATTTAAGAAATCCAAAACTGACACCTACCTTTGGCCAGTAGCTAAACAAGGGAAGTGATGTGAGCCTTCTAGAAATGCCCCACCTTGAAAGGATTTTCTCAGTAACACAGATGAAAATTTCCCTTCAGGACACAATACAGTGTATTTCTTTCCCCAGAT
Organism: Indri indri; assembly: GCA_004363605.1. Lineage (NCBI taxonomy): Eukaryota > Metazoa > Chordata > Mammalia > Primates > Indriidae > Indri > Indri indri. The sequence continues at coordinate 13,251 of RJWJ010014783.1, read as the reverse complement.
GAACAGACTAATAATTTCATAAAGCACATGTGACTCACTGAATGTTATAAAGCAAGTCTGCCACAGAACTAGCATGGAAGCCTTCGTCCCTGAGGAGTCCAATGGGCCTCGGGAGCAGACACACATTTTACAAAAGCACCAACAAAGGTTTAAGATAATATGGAGTTATAAGTAGTAAGTTACATGCCCATATAATAGAGACAATAACTGATCAACAAGTGAGCTATACAGTAAGTAGTCTCTGCTTTATCCTTGGGGGCTATGTTCTAAGATCCCTGCAGTGGATGTCTAAAACCACAGACAGTATTGAACCCTATACATAGTATGTTTTTTCCTACACATACATACTTACAATAAAGTTTAATTTATAAATTAGGTATAGTAAGAGATTAACAACAATAACATAATATTAATAGATTAGAATAATTACAACAATATGCCAACATCACTACTCTTGTACTTTGGAATCATTATTAAGTAAAACAAGGGTTACTTGAACATAAGCACTGAGATGCCTTGACAGTTGATCTGATAACCAAGATGGCTACTAAGATTAATGGCTTGGGAATGTCCACAGTGTGGACACGCTGGACAATGGGATGATTCACGTCTGGGCGGGACAGAGGACGATGGCTCGAGATTTCATCAGGCTATGTGCTTTGATGCACAATTTAAAACTTAGGAATTGTTTATTTCTGGAATTTTCCACTTAATATCTTCAGATCACAGCTGACCATGGGTAACTGAAACCAGGGAGAACAAAACTGTGGATAAGAGAAGACTACTGTACCATTTTTTATAGGTGCCTTTTCTGACATTTTTCACTTAAAATCCTAACCGGATATTTTTCTTTGCCAAGTACCAGTTTTGTTCTGAATTTGTCTTGGTAAAAAACATTTGTTAGAATCAAAAATTTCTTTGAGATACGTATAATTTGGGTTATGCTATAAACTTCAATAAAGATGGCATCATTTTAATTTCATCATTTCAGCTAACGCAGGAGCAAAGAGGTCATGGAAAGTATATCACTCCATTCAGCCACGCTCCCTTCTTCTTCTCAACTTGCTTCTGAGCATTACTCTGATCTTCAAACAGGTATGTGGCACTTTAAGGCATGAATTGCTGCTCCCAGTCTTGAAGATTCCAAAAGAGAGACGGAGAAGTACAGACCTTCCTATGGCTGTTTGCTTGTAGACTGGTGAACATGTATTGGAATAATTCGCTACATTTTGTTCCTTTACATTATTAAATAATTAAAGATGAGAGCAGAAATCCCAAAATCAGAAGTCCTGGATTAAAAATCCCAGGTTTCCCCATGACTCCTTAAAGGCAAGCCATTTCAGCCCCATGGGAGTTAGAACATCCATACGTCTGTAAGTAGGATAACTATAGCAACCACTTCAGGAAAATGCTTTGAGATCCTTAGGGGAAAAAAGGTACGTACATGGAAAGGATGACATGAGATCTGCCCCAAAACTTCGGATATTAGTGACACCAGTAAAGTTATAAAGCTTTAACCTATTTGTATTGCTGCTCCTAGGAATAAAAAGAGCAAACCATAAGCCTTGATGAAGTTCCTTTTAAACAAAGATTTTTGGTTTTTGTAATCAGTGAACTTTGGCAGTCTTCAAAATTAAATGAGATAAACCACACAGAAAGGTGTAGCTAAAATGCTCTCCACGATGAAATGGATTCTTAGTCCCAAGACAAAGCACTTAAGTAAGTTTATCCAGAATTCCCACTTGACACCTGAGGTTCTGACTACTTATAAATTACCTGCGTAAAGAACACAGTTACAGAGTCTGTCTCGCTTAAATCAGAGACTCAAAGGTATATACTCTGTTCTTGCGGTTAATCCTAAGTCAACACCTAGATGCTTTCTTAGGTAATTTACTTTAAAAATTCTGGAATTCTCTGGATTGCAAAAGGATCTTGCTGTGAGGCATAAGCTGCTCTCCATTAGTCTGGGGCCTGGTAGTCACACAGGGTGATTCTTCTGTGGTTGCTTTCCTCCAGGGAAAAATTGTATTCCATAAGGCTGAAGGTGTCCATCTGTGTGTGGTGCTGGCTACAGCCACTCCAAAACCTCCCTGAAAACTCTCCCCTTGGGAGAAGACCGGGAAGAGTCTTCTCCTGTTCCTTCAGCATACAGGGACTCCCCGATGTTGGCCCCATGAGATAATCGGTGAGGATAAGGTGAGGATCCCACGATCACCACAGAGAAAACGACAGTGCGCTTCTCCAAAAAGACTGCATTACACAACACCCCAGTTTTCCTTTCTCACATCTGCCCACCCTCAGGATTCCATAACTGTCATTAAAAATGTTGGATTCAGAATGTACGCTTCTTGGTATAAGAAAACAAACTCCAAGTCAACAAAGATCTGGAATCTCACTGCAGTGTTCACAGTGGTAGGGGACAGCTTGAAATGAGACCTGGCTCACTCGGCTGAGATGTGCTGTGAAATGCTGAACGCACACTGGATTTTGAAAACTTAGTTTAGAAAAAAGAACATAAACTGTCCTGATCATTTTTCTATTTTCACATGTTTAAATGATAATATTTGGGATTTATTGAGCTAAATTAAATATATTATTAAAATTAATATCATCTGTTTCTTTTTACTTTTTTCAGTGTGGTTACTAGAAAATTTAAAATTTCATAACATTATATGGCTTGCATGTATACCCTTTAATTGTATTTTTATTAGATAGTGGTTTATATAGCATCTTTTGTCCTGGTATGTAAAAAGAAATAGATATTAGCTTAAACAACCTCAAATAGATAAAAATGGGGGAAAAAGATGACACTGTATAAATAATTTGTTTCACTTAGGCCTTTCATAATGTTAAAACATGGAATCATACTTAGTATCACAGAAAAGTATATTCTGTTACCAGATATATTTAAAAACAACATAAATTTTATACTAGATGGTAAATAATGCTTGTGTGGAAAAAGTATATGCTGGAATTGTATTATCAGATTATAAATCTTAAACTACACAGAACTCTAGCCCCCTAAGTATGAGGATGAGAAAATTAAGATTTGGAATGGGGAAGTGATTTGTCTGTAGCAAGACAAGGCTGAGGACCCAAAATAGAGCGGGAGGATGCTCGGCACCATACCTTGAGGCCCTTTTGAATCAGGGTATACAATCAACTGCCCTCACCACGAAAACTTTCAGTCTAAGAAAAGAGTAGGTACAAATATCCAAGATCGAATGTTCCATTTAGAGATAAATTCCACAAGTATACATATTTTTTAATAAATTCAAGTGATGTGATTAATGGCCTCTAGGAAATATATGATAGAGGTTTTTCTCTGGATGAGTTAAGCATTAACTTTAAAAACTTGCTATTTTAAAAACAACCCTGGCATTGTGCTTTTAAGAAAAATCTCTGGAAAAGGGGAAATCGATTAATTCAACTTATCATAAAAAAGTTCACTACACTTGCTAAGGTGGTTTGATGTGAGATCTGTTCCTACGGCCTGGACTTCTGCAGTCAGAGACAGGCTGAGGGTCTCGTACATTTCTAAAGCAAAGAACACGGCAATGTGTGCCATGCATTTGATGTGGGTGGCAGACGGGGCCAACCAAGAGTAACGTTTCTAAAAGTAATAAGCGTTCCCTACATACCGATTCATGTAACCAGAGCTAGGAAAACTCTCTCCAGGGACATGCTAATGTCTCCCAAAAAAGAGCAGTCAGAAAGTTCAGCTGTTCTATCTTTGGACCATTAATACTGGATGTTGAGTCAGGCTACATCCCAAAACACCTACAACTGAAAAGTAATTCTTCTCAAATGAAAACTGGCATATTAAGTGTACCCTCTGGGTTTGGGGAATGTTTCCCATCCCAAAATAAATTTTTAAGCACAAAGAGACAGTTAGAAATGGCCACTGTGCTGATAACCATGTTTTACTCAGTAATCTGTCAAATAGGAAAAAAAATGGCAGAAAAAACAGACTTTTATATTTTAATTTCCTTGTGCCTGTTCTTTCCTCCATTTGAAAAAAAAAACCCCATGGAATTTGTCAAAAGAATGAACAGTAATCATGAGAGTATGGTATGCCTTCCATGTTGTACTGGCTCGTTTTCAAGGGAGAAGAATTATAGCAGAGAGAGGATGTTGCCACACACATATAATAATGGCATTAACCATTCTGACTTGCAACATAAATTGAACCACTGAAGGATTTAAATGTTCCTCATTAACTTTTATTAGCCTCAATTTTTAACTTTTTTCCTTCCTCTTAAAATTAAAAATGAGCATTCCCCTCAAATTTGCACACACCTTCAAGCAGCATTCAGACTAAGCAAGTTCTTTGAAGGATCACAAACTAGTCCACAGGGGGGAAAAACACCTCAAAAAAAAAATTGACTCTTCTGGTACAGAGTTTCTTTCAAAGTGTCTACATTTTTAAAACTTTTTCAAACTTAGAAAAATGAAGGATTTCATAATCCTATCATTTTATGATCTACCACTCTTGATCACTAAAATGAGGTGATCTAATCAAAGGATTATGGAAGAGGGTTCCAACTTTTTAAGAGGTCTTACTGTGTGGTAGGTACTAGGTTAAGCATGATAGCTACTAGGTTAAGCACTGTACCTTATCTTATGCAGTAAAATCTGAAAGCTTTAAATATAAACACTTACATTAAAATAAAATGTAGTCTTATCCAAATGTGAAACGTAGTACCTGCTAGTTGATGAATATGATACCAAAAAAAGAGAAAAGAAAATACTAAGGGGTCTTCCTATATCTTAGCCACCCATGGAATATGCACAGACCAGAAAAAGAGAAAAAGAATGAAACATGTACACATATGCAAACAAAAACCCTTTCAGTGTCTGTTTCTAAAAACAAGGATGTTACAATAAAAAGTAGGATTTCACAAAATGGAAAATAAGTGCACATTTAGTCAGAAATGTTTCAAAATCTGTAGGAATGTTACAACATAAAAATACAGAATCTTAACCTTGTATACACACCTCTGTGGAAGTATGTCCAATGACCAGCTTATCCTTTGTGTGAGCACTAAAAGCCTAAAGAATCATTATAAACTGCCTTTCAGAATGATACTGACCTTACCTCTGCCATACAAACTATGAACTGATCATAGAGTCCTTCCATTATATAATTTGCTTATTGTTATTGTTGATTGTTAATTTGACCCTTTATTGTTTTTATTTGATCCTTTAAAGAAACTAGTTATTATCAGTTGACCCTTTGAGAAACCCTGAATGTGGTTTGCACGTCTTCATTATATTCTCAGTTACCTCCGTTTGCTGCCACACGAATTTAGCGGCCCACTAAAAGACATTTTAGAAGTAAGTTTTCTTCTTCAAAGAACAGAATGGTGTAATTTTTTTAAAAGACTATATTCTAGTTACAGAGAAAAAAAAATAATGCTATGTCAAAAATGACAATAATATGCATTTTTTCACCTTGGAAACTTTAGACTTGAAAGAAGCCTAGAGTCTAAGTTTTCCATCACTCCGGTTGAATTCTAAGACCACCAGTGTAACACCACCACTCAGAAACCGCAGGGGTGGCCTTGCTCGAATACACATGCAGTTGCTGAGGAACAGGAAACGAAGCCAGATGGTTCTGCTGAGGGAAGCACTTTTCTTCTTTATAAAACCAAAAAAGTACTGATAGGTCAAACACAAAAATGCAAATATGGTAAAACAGAAAGCTAACAGGAAGATTTATGTAAATACGACAAGCTTAATTTTGCATTATGTTCCCATCTCCATCAGTGAATGGACGTGGGGGAAAAACAGGAAAAGGAGCAAGTAGATGCATCCCGCAGATGCGAATGGTCTCCCTGATGGGAAAAGCTACCGACAGGGCTGCTGGGGCGCTGCCGCAGCAGCGTGGAAGCCAACAGCAAGCGTGGGATTTGTGTTACAAGGAACATTTACAAATTATCATTTCAACTTTTTAAAAAGTGAGACTTTAAATACAGAGTCTGGAGTAACTACAGCCCACACTCTGGCTTCTTACACATCGGATTCACGTGCTTATTCACTCTCGCACGAAGTCCCAACGTGAGACGACAGCTGACACGCGCAGTCTGCGCCTGCTTCTGGGGAAGAACCGCGCTGAGTCCCCTCGGTGCCCATTCACGCCGCCACGCGCTCACACTCAGGCGTGTATCTCCCAGAGCAACTGGTTTTGGGTGGCGAATACTGGATACCCTCTTGTCGTGCCCACTGTCCTGCCTTCCTTGAATCTCCCAAGCCCGACACCAGGCTGCCTGCCCACTCCAGCACAGTGGCCAGGCACAACCCGCTGGCTGATGAAATGCTGGTGCTGGTCGCCAGCGCTCTGTGGCCTTCCCTGCCCTGACGCAGGCCCACCCCCTTCTGCTGAGGCCAGGCGGGAAGGTGTGCAGGATGCTGGGGCTGCCGCCACCCTGGAATCAGGTTGACCCCAGGGACCTGGCCCTGGTACCTTTGAGTCACGCAGCGGCCAGCCATCGCCTGCCTCGGGCTCCTTGCACCCCTGCCCCGGACACTTTCACCAGGGAGGCCGACTTCAGAGCTGAGGAAAACACGTCACAGCGCTCATCATCTGCTACCACAGTGGAAAGGCTAAGAGTGAGGTTAGATTCTCAACTATCTACTTTACCTCGAGTCAATTATTAATACCATCTCTGAATAATGAGATGAAGGGGCTGGATGGGACGAGGCAGAATGTTGCTTCGGCTCTTACATTAGATGAATCAGTGAGGCTGATCTGGTTTGAGGTCTGTTCACTCTCTTAGGTAGTCGTTTAACAAACACGCACTGGGCACCCATGTTCAAGGCGCTGAGAGGGGCACTGGGGGCCACAAAAGGGAGTCAGCCTGGTGGTCAGATGAGAGTGTGTCAGCCGGAGGGCCCTGGCAGGGATGTGACGGAACTGTCAGGGCCTCGGGAGACGGCCAATCCTCCAGTGAAGCAGCAGGCAGAGAAAGGAAAGGATGGTCAACAGTGGTGAGCCCTGGAGAAAGGCCTCGCAGGAGGCCGCGCAGGGCTGGCCCTGCAGCAGAGCAGACCTTGGAGAAGAGAGCAGCTGGGCAAGGGGGTCCTGCCCAAAGACAGGGGCCAGGCGCAGAGCAGGAACCCAGTCCAGGGAAGCAGGGATGACACGGGTGGCGGGAGCTAGCACCGCAGAGGAGGATGATCAAGAACGCCACACTCCAGACACCTGCCTTGACTCTGCGGTGAGACACCGATGGTTTTTAAGGAGAAATGACAGGACGGTATCTGCATTCCAGAAAGGCGATTCTGGAAGCAGTGTGGGTGGCACAGACAACAAAGTGCACAGCAGAGCAGGACTCCGCAAGGATCTGCCTACTACAGAGTAAGGTGCAGAGCAAAGGACCAGGCCCGACCCGAGGCAAACGCAGGGAGCTGATCTCCTCGCTACACCTTGGTAGTATACTCCTGAGGGGACATAGGACAATAGCGCCTCTCTCACTGGACTGTGAAAGTAAGCGTGTAAAATGTCGAGTACTTTATACATTTTTAGTACTCAATAAGGTCTTAAACTTGAAAATAAAAGCTGAATGGATATTATAATTCATGGTTCAGATTCGGCAAAGTCTTTTTCTTTAAAACAACTGGCTATCAGAGATATTCTTAAATGAAGGCCGGTCTTGGGAGGTACTGACGTCTCTGTTAACCAGGCATACTCTGCCCAGCTGCCTCCCATCCAGGCTTCCCGTGTGGAAGATCTTGGCACCATTGGTGGTATAAAAACTGTCATTAAATATGTTTTAACACAAAATTACGGGTTTATGTAGCTTAACTCTTTACTATCATGTTTTGGCTATTCCATTCTACACAGACAACATGGCTGGAGGAAAAAGACAAGAGGACCAACAGCCACCTATTTGCAATAAAAGGCTGCCCACGCAGTGACCAGTGCCAACGAAACACAAGAGCACAGCTGAAGTCGAAGGGGCGCACCACCAACCGCCCACCCTGCTCACGGGGCCTCCATGTGCAAAGCCTGAGGGTTCGTACTTAAGATGCAGTCAGCCCTATTACGGAGGCTCTGAAGGGAGGGTTTTTGATGCCGTCCTTCCACCCACCACCTGGGAAAGGAGGAGTGAAGAGGAGGGGGCTGGACAGAGGAGAAGCGAGAGGCAGGAGTGGAGGGAGGGGCACAGCGGGAGGACGGAAAGTAAATGAGTCAGGGCACAGCGCGGAGCCAGGAGAGACCCTACTGAAATGCTTAACTAAACCAAAGCAATTGCTTTGAGCCCCACTACACTTCTAACATCCCAGAGCCCAACACCACGCGCAATTAAACAAGCAAACCAGTAATTCATTAGGGATAATTTTAATAGATGACTCATTTGGCCCAGCCAGTCAATGATGCTTTGGTTTCCCAAAGGCCCTGGCAGATAGTGAACAATGAAGCTTTCAGCTGCCACTGACAAAAGGCGATGGAATTTAAACCACCTAAGCCACTTCTTCAAGCTTCTTACTTCAGTTTTTTTGAAGATAAGGATCAAATGAAATGATTTCTGTTAAACTTGTATTTCCTGTACAGAGCTGACATCTTCTTCAAATTATATGATTGTACAACCATTAAATTAATACTTACTGCACAGGAAGTCTCCTATTTAGAATACAGGGCCTGGCCTTTTAACTTTTGTCTCCTCAACTGTTTTAGTTTTTTTTCTCACACCAGAGTTGTTTCACAGGATAATCAGAGATCTTAGAAGGCCAGTAGTAAAAATGCTAGTTTATTTATAATTCCTAGTGAGAGGTATACATTTGTTAGATGGTCAACATTTGAAGTTACTGAAAAAATGGCTTTAAAATCTCACAAGAATGGCTAAATATACCAAAAATCTCCCAGAAACACAGTGTGTATCACGGTAAGGCACTGCACTGAAGAGTTGGTGGGCAGGCCCCACCACTTGGTGCCAGGCGAGGACCTCAGACAGGGCTTCTTCTTTTAAAGCAGCCTTTTCACAGGAAAACTACAGATAATAACTCTTGCTCTCTTAACCATGGTCAGAGCTTTCTCGGGAGAATCAAATCCAAAAATGTAAATGATAAAGCACTACACACATACAAGAGGACAACCTTTTGGGTTTCAAAAAAAGGTCTGGTGAAGGCTCTTTGTATTTTGTTTTCAAACTTGAAATTTAAGACCCAGTGAAAAACAGCCAGTAATTCTTGACCTAAAGGAGATACTATAAGAAAAAACACATAAAACCACGCAGCCCTTGGGATCCTGATTTTTGCCCTTACCTGGCAAGGAGCAGGTACAACTGCACTACCTTGGAGTACTAGCTACACCACATGGACTTGGAGACAGAATGGCCCAAGAGGCAGGAAGCCAGTCACCTTCCTGGAATGCAACCTGTCCCCTCCAGCACAGGTTCCCACACACCATCACTCTGCTTTGTGAGTCAGAAGCTGGAGGATGGACCTGGGAACAGGAAAACGTCCTCTGAGCATGTGGGTGATGTACGACCAGGGAGGAAATGAAATCGCGCCCACAAGGAACTGAAAATGGTACTGCAGAATGCTTCTCTTTTCTTCTTATGGCAGTTTGCACAGATTTTTCTATATCTACTGTCAAATAACTCTATATAAGAATCTTTAAATAAAATTTTGCATGTATTTAAATACAAAGTCCAATTATTAGAATGTGACCTCCTTCTAATCTGTGTGTGTTGGTGGTGGGTATGGGCGGGGAGGCAGGTTAGGCAAGGAAGAGGGAAAGGCGTGGAAGAATCTGAAGGTTTTCCTTGACAACGGAATCTGCAGTGGAAATCGGGCTCTATTTAGAAGGATCCTCTAACAAGTGAGACTCTTGAAACTTGAGAGGAAATAGAGTGATGATCACACAAATGAAAATGTTTTAAAATGAGCAGATGTCACTGTCACCAGGTACTCCCAGGGGTACTTGGTCTTGGAAACTATTTTGTGATTTTTAAATTTTTGTTTTGTAAGCCAGGGCCACTGTATCATTCTTTCTATTTTTCTATCTGCTCAGATATCCTTCTTTTAAAAATAGGAATAAGGTCTAATAACAGTAGAATCTAGAGACAATTGGGAAACTTGCCACTGTATATGTAAAAGGAATAAAACATTGCATATATACATATTTCATTTTTATGTATTTTATAAAGAAATGATTGGATAGGGAGATTCGATTCAGGTATTTACTAGGCATCTGTTATGTACGAGGCATGTTGGCAGATGCAATTAAAGATAAAGAGGACTAATATTTTCTTCTAGAATTCTTAAGGTTTCACGCCTTAGGTTTAAGTCTGTTATCTATCATGAGTTGATTTTTGTGAGAGGTGAGAGGTGGGAATCCAGTTTCAATCTTCCGCATGTGGTTACCCAGTTTTCTCAGCACCACTTATTGAGTAGAGATTCTTCTCCCCAGTGTATGTTTTTGTCTGCTTTGTCAAAGATTAGACGACAATATGAGGATGGTTTTATACCTGGGTTCTCAGTCCTGTTCCAAAGGTCTATATCTCTGTGCTTGTGCCAGTACCATGCTGTTTTGGTTACTATAGCCTTGTAGTAAAGCTTGAAGTCTGGTAGACTGATGCCTCCCAATTTGGTCTTTTTGCTTAAGATTGCTTTGGCTATACTAGGTCTTCTCTGGTTCCATATGAAGCACAGAATTTTTTTTTCTAGATCTGCAAAGAATGATGATAGTATTTTGATAGGGATTGCATTCATTCTGTAGGTCACTTTAGGTAGTATAGACATTTTAACAATATTGATTCTGCCAATCCATGAGCATGGAAGGGGTTTACATCTTCTACAATTTCTTTTCTCAGTGTTTCGTAGTTCTCCCTATATAGGTCTCTCACCTGCTTCGTTAAATATATTCCTAAATATTTAATTTTCTTTGATGCTATTGTGAAAGGTGTTGCATCTTTGATTTGATTTTCGGCTTGACTGTTAATGGCGTATATGAATGCCACTGATTTTCGTGCATTGATTTTGTATCCTGAGATAGCGCTTTATTGAATTCATTTATCAGTTCCAGGAGTCTCTTGGTTGAATCCTTGGGGTTTTCTAGATATAGTATCATATCGCCAGCAAAGAGTGAGAGTTTGACCTCTTCTGCCCCCATTTGGACACCCTTAATTGCCCTCTCTTGTCTGAGTGCTGTGGCAAGGACTTCCAGCACTATGTTGAATAGAAGTGGAGATAGTGGGCAACCTTGTCTGGTTCCAGTTCTAAGCGGGAATGCTTTCAATTTTCCCCCATTCAGTATGATATTAGCTGTGGGTTTATTGTATATGGCTTTAATAATTTTAATGTATGACCCATCTATGCTTATTTTGTTAAGAGTTTTTATCATAAAAGTGTGTTGGATTTTGTCAAACCTAAGGTGTGAAACCTTAATAATTCTAGAAGAAAATGTTGGGAAAACTCTTACAGACATCAGCCTAGGAAAAGAATCTGTGAAGAGGACCCCCAAAGCAATCATAGCAGCAATAAAAATAAATAAATGGGACCTGATCAAATTAAAAAGTTTCTGCACAGCCATGGAAACTATCATTAGAGCAAATAGACAACCTACAGAATGGGAGAAAATATTTGCATGTTGCACATCCAATAAAGCGCTGATAATAAGAATCTATATAGAACTTAAGAAAATTAACCAGAAAAAAATTAAACAACCCCATCGAAATGTGGGCAAAGGACATGAACTGAAACTTTTCAAAAGAAGACGGAATAATTGTCAGCAAACATATAAAAAAGTGCTCAACATCTTTAATCATCAGGGAAATGCAAATGAAACCCACAATGAGATATCACTTATCTCTAGTGAGAATGGTCTTTATCAAAAAGTCCCAAAACAACAAATGCTGGTGTGGATGCAGAGACATAAGGACACTTAACACTGCTGGTGGGACTGCAAGTTAGTACAACTCCTGTGGAAAGTAATTTGGAGATATCTCAAAGAACTAAAAATAGAAATACCATTTGATCCAATAATCCCACTACTAGGCATCTACCCAAAGGAAAAAAAGACATTTTATAAAAAAAGACATCTGCACTTGAATGTTTATGGCAGCACAATTCATAATTGCAAAGATGTGGAACCAACCCAAGTGCCCATCAATACATGAGTGGATTAATAAAATGTGGTATATGTATTCCATGGAGTACTACTCACCCACAAAAAACAATGGTGATCTAGCACCTCTTGTATTTTCCTGGATAGAGCTGGAGCCCATCCTTCAAAGTGAAGTATCACAAGAATGGAAAAAAAAAAGCACCACATGTACTTCCCATTTAATTGGTATTAACTGATCAACACTTAGGTGCTCACATGGAAGTAATATTCACTGGGTACCAGGCAGGTGATAGGCGGGTAGTGGGGATGGGTAAACTCACAACTAATGGGTGTGGAGCGCACTGTATGGGGGAAAGGCATGCTTGGAGTTCTGCCTTATATGTAACCAAAATATTTGTACCCCCATACTATTCTGAAATTAAAAAAAAAAAAAAGAGGATTAAAATCCAGGTCCTGCCTACACAGATGGAGATCAACACAAAGTCCTATCCTATGCTAGTAGGTGACTGACTTTATATCCTCAGAGGTCTCACTCTCTTCTCTATAGAGAGAAGCCCAACCATTCTCTCTACAAAAAACAGCAAAAGTTATCTCAAGTATATTACATAACTCTAAGAGATACTTGGGCAAGGTATCCTAAATTTCATTTCTTTGAGAACTTGTTAATAATTTCCAATTAAGACTTAAACCAACAATGCAAAGACAACTTCTCAAAGGATTTCTCAATTTTGCCTTTAGGTAATTCTGCTTCTGTTAAACTGTACACATGAATTAACTGGGTTTAGTAAACATTAGATTCTTTTTCTTTTCTAAAAGGAAAAGGGGACCTTCACTTAATTGTACCCCAAATTCATCCATTTGAGGCATAGTTAGCTTGCAAGTATAATACATCCACAGTTTTGGAAGCAACTTTAATAAGCCAAAAGCAGTTTGGAAATTTCATCCTAAGAGGACAGTGGTTTTTGAATATTCTTTAACTTCAATAAGGTATAGAATAAGACATGGAACAAACTCATTAGCCTATTTTTAAGTTATTTCACTAGCAAGTTACAGTGTCAAACATCTTATACCTGCAAAATATCTATTCCATTTCCTATAATTTCTACTCCATGTTTTCTAGTCTCACCCTTGCTGCCCTAGGCCATCAAACAATCAGCTCGACAGATCATGACATCAAT
>RJWJ010014782.1:0-37333 GCA_004363605.1 Indri indri | reverse complement strand
TAAGAAACTAAGCCGCAGTAGTATCATTCTGTTGATGTTTCTACAGGATCTGGGGTCAAAGATCTGTGGCATGGAAGTAATGCACAATTGAGCCCTGGGATAGCAAGAAACAGCAGAGGACTCTTAGATCTTATCCACAGCCATGATCCTGGGAACACTTATTGAGAAATGTTGGTGACATCTAGATTTGGATTTGTCTCTCTACTCTCCGAGCCATTCATTAACCTGCAGGATGCTTTCTGAGCCTTGATCCTTACTGTCCGATTAGCATGCCATTCATTTTTATGTCATGCATGGGTCACAGACCACCACTGTGACACAGTAATTCCCCCAATGTAGGGAATTGAGTCCTTTACATTTCTGAGCAGAACTGAGATGATGTCTCAAAAACTCGGTTCACTGATAGCAGAGCCGGAAGCAACCTTGAGTAAGAAATGGCATTTTATAAATAGTAGCAAAGAGAATGTAAAAATTCCAGGTGAAGACCCTAGTTAAAAAGGTAAATGTCCAGAAAAACGCAAATTTTTAGAGAGAGAAAGTAGATTAGTGGTTGCCTAGGGCTGGGGGCAGGAGCAGGGATTAAGTGTAAATGGGCTCAAGGGATCCATTGGGTGATGGAAATGATCTAAAAGTAGATCGTGGTGATGGATGCACAACCCTGTCAAGTTGCTAAAAATCACTGAATTATGCATTTAAAATGGGTGGGCTTTATATATGATATGCAAATTATACTTTAACAAAGTTGAGGTTTCTTTAAAAACAGTTTTAGTACATCAAGGCAGAAACAGTGTTTGGTCAGATAGCACTGACAGCAGCTTTGGACCCAGCCATGTCAAGAATTAAAGAGATGGAGATGAGGGAAGACATAAGAAGCAGTTTGTGATGGGATATTCGCTGCAGCACATTGTTTAACTTTCCATTATGTAAAACGTCAGGCATATATAGAAGTAGAGAGGATGGCTTCACAAATGCAGCACCCAGCCTTAACAGTTATCCAATTTGTGGATAGTTTTATTTCATCAAAAACCCCACCCATGCTACCCTACCCCACACACTAGATTATTAAACCCTAAATATTCTTTAATTTTCTCATTATGGAAAATGCCAAAAAAATACTCACGTAGACAATACAGTACAACAACCCCCCAGAAGCCTACCTCCCAGGTTCCACAATTATCGACCCATGACCACTCTTATTTCATCTGCATCTCTCTCACTCCCCCATCCCTGTATTATCTGCAAGCATACCTCAGACATATCATTTCATCTGCAAATATTTCATTATCTTAAAATGTGAGGACTTTATTTTTTTTAACATAGCAAAGTACCATTATCATAACCCAACAAATTTCCAATTATATCATAAATTTCAAAAAATACGTTTTTTAAGAGTTTGTTTATTTGAATCAGGGTCGAGTGAAGGTTCACACATGGTTATTTGTTGATACGTCTCTCAAGTTTCTTTTAATCTGTAGGCCCTCTCCCCTGTGGCCACCCATTTCTCTCTTTTTCCTTGCAATTTCTTTGTTAAAGAAACCAGGTCATTTGTCTGTAAAATTTTTCACAATCTACATTTTGCAGTACTATTTTTAATAACAAAACATTGGAATCAGTAGATGCCTTCCATCAAAAGTCAGTTAAATAAATGAGGATATAACCACATAATGGAATTCATAAATGCTATGTGATTAATTTATATCAGCCAGAAAGATGCAATGAATAATTATTAAATATATATTATGTGTGTTTAATATATGGATAAATATATTTTTTAAAAAACATATATGCCCAAGCATGGTGGTTCATGCCTATAATCCCAGCACATTGGGAGACCAATGCAAGAGGACTGCTTGAGGACAGGAATTTAAGACCAGCCTGGGCAACATGGCAAGACCCTGTCTCTTCAAAAGAATTTAAATTAGCAGGGCATGTGTGCCTGTAGTCCTAGCTACTCGGCAGGCTGAGGTGGGAGGATCACTTAGCCCAGGAGTTTGAGGTTGCAGTGAGCTAGGCTGATGCCACAGCACTCTAGCCTGGGCAACAAAGCAAGACTCTGTCTCAAAAAATAATAATAATAATACTAAAAAAAAAAAAATCTGCCAGAAAGGCTTTGGGAACTGTCAACAGAACTACAGAAATTGGGGAAGACTAACGGATTCCTCAAACGAAAACATCCAACCTTTCCTGCAAAAAGGTGACTGAGAAGACTGTTAAAGCAAAAAGCTCTGCTCCTGCCTTGAATGATACCCATCCAAAAATAGAAAAATTCTTTCCCTTCAATCCTCTAGATCTTGAGAGTTTTGACCTGCCTGAAGAGCACCAGATTGCAGACCTCCCCTTGAATGGAGTGCCTCTCATGATCCTCGATGAGGAGAGAGAACTTGAAAAGCTGTCGCAGCTGGGCCCCCTTCGCCTGTGAAGATGCCCCCCGCCCCACCGTGGGAATCCGATCTGTGCAATCTCCTTCAAGCATTCCGTCGACCCTGATGTTGAATTGCCACCTGTTTGCTATGACATAGATATTTAAATTTCTTAGTGCTTTATAGTTTATGTGCGTGTTTGTATTAATAAAACATTTCTTTAACAGATTAAAAAAAAGAAAAGAAAATGATGTTAGCTAATACTATGATAGAAAGTGACAGGCAAGGGGGCCTTCTTTGGGGGTAGGGTGATCTTCCCCCAAAGTGCTGAAGTGGTTGGCCATGTGCAGATCTAGGTGAAGAGTTCGGGTAGAGAAAACAGCATGTGCAAAGGTCCTGAGATAGGAATGAGCTCTGTGTGTTTAATACATAGAATGAAGACCGATGGGACAAAATAAGAGTCAACATGGGGAAAAGGCAGGTAGGGCCCAGAGTATGTGAGGCCTTGAAGATAAGGAGTTTGAATTTTATCGTAAGTACGATGGCATTGGAGGGTTATAAGTGGAGGACTGATATTTCTGAGCTTGTTTAGAAAGGTGGTCCTGGTTGTTAGGTGAAGAAGGGGTGGAAGCAGGGACACCTGTTAGGAAGTTTCATCACAGTGCAGTTGAGAGTGATGATGACTTGAACTAAGAAGGTGGCAGAGGAGATAGAATCAAACGTATCCTGAATACGCGTCAGAGACAGGCAGCAGGACACGCTGGTGTATCAGGTATGGGCAAGGGAAAGCAACGAGGCAAGAATGACTTCCAGATTTGGGGCTTTAGCCCCTGGAAGAACAGTGGTATCATTTATTGGAAGGGGGAAGAAGGGTAGGTAGGCAACTCATGGGCAGACATTAGTCAAAAAGGGTTCCAGGTGGAAGCAATGACAAAGCCATTGAGATAGGAAACTTCAGCACACACTTGAAAATCTGCTATTAATCTAATGTGGTTGGAGTGTAAGGTGTGTGGGGCTGGGAAGAAGTCATTCAACAGTGTAAGAAACACAAAGAAAATCGGCTTTGAGAGAGGAAGATAATCGAGTCTGCACTGGGCATATTGAGTTGGAGGTGACGGAGTAGCGTCCTGGTGGAAAGTGCTCTTGGCAATTAAAAGCACTTACTCAGAGTTCCAGAGAGAACTGAAGGCTCCCAGCAGCTTCATGGTGGTCGAATTTAGGAGCATGGTAACAGAGGTACTTGAGTGATAAGGCCAGGCTAAGAGTGGAGTCCTGGAAAACAGTGTTTGAGGGTAGGGGAGGAAAGAGATGCAAAAGGATCGTTCTGGGTCGAGGAAAATCAGGACAGCTCAGGCTCGTGAAAGCCGGGGGAGGACAGAAACACTTTTGCAAAAGTAAAACCTTCCTAATTAAGAAAAGCCACCTACCCTCCTTTGCATCTTGAAGTCTTTCACAGAGGCGTGGCCTTTGGGCTCTGTTCACTTTTGCAGCAAGAGCCTCCTGCACCTACGGAGTCCAGATCCCAGTGGCCAGAGAGCACTCCTAGCACACTAGGGCCTCTCTCCTTGAACCTTGTTGCTTCTGCTTTAACTTCTTTCTTCCCATGATTTCTCACGAGAGCAAGGCTATGCCTTGGTAGCGTTGTCATCTGCAGCTAGGGTTAACGTAAAAGCACTTTAAGGCAGTGGTTCTCACACGTTGTGTGCATATAGATCACTGGAGTGCTTGTTAAAGTGCAATCCTAACTTCTGAGATTCTGATTCAGAGAGTGGAGCCCGTGAATCTGCATTTCTAACAAGCTTCTAGCTGGTATTGACGCTGACCCTGCAGAGTCCACGGACTCCACTTTGAGCTGCACTCTTTTAAACCATCCTGGATGGAAAAGCTGAGTTCTTGTAGGCAGAGCTCCAGGACACGATTATTAGTCTCATTTATTCTCAGAGAGATTAAGTAATTTGCCAAAGGTCACACAGCTTTGGCAGCCCTGAGGTTCCAACAAGCTGTCCTCCTTGAGAGCCTGTGACATTAGCCAGTGTTTATGTCAGCTGTGCAGCGGTGGGACTTGCCAAGAACCCAGCACCCTGAGAACTATGCCAGCCCTGCTCTCTGGCCCTGAGACCTCTTGCAATAGGGACAGCCCATCTGTCCACAACGATGGTGATCTACCATTTCCTTTCACTGACACACACCAGATGGAATTCACGATATTCCTCCAATGACACAACAAAATTTCTGCTTTGCCCAGGGGTAAATTGTGAAAGAAACTTGAAGCAACTATAAATCACAACTCGCAAGCAATACAATAATTCCTTATCACAGTTAAGAAAACAATACAACAGTAATAATCAGTCACTATGAAATATCACCAAGATGAGATCTGTAGGTACGTGTGATTTTTAACATGCTAACTGTGATCCGAGGGAGTGAGAGGAAAGTATTATGAGTACAATCCTAAACCCATTCTAAGTCGGGGATTTGGAAAGTAAATCACTTGAAGACCTCATCTCTCCCCATCTGGTTGACATCTGTGTTTTTACCCAGCTGGTATCCATTCATTCCAACTCCAATTTTGCCTGAGAAACAAGTCCTCCCTCTTTCCAACGTGGTTTGGGTAAAGCTAACTCCAGTCCTGGTGCCAGAGGTGACCATTTGGTCCATACGTAGCTAATCGAAGCATGACATGCCCCTAGAATACTGCTTCAAGACTGGGCACCCGACCCCATCAGAGCCTATCAGACTCAACGCAGGGACTTTTGTCAGAACTGATGAGAAACAAGAACGTCCCCTGTCTCTTGCTCTCACCGCTGGGAGGATGTGAGCCCAGAGCTGCTGAGGCCCACACAGGGAGACTGGGTGGCTACTTAATTTATCATCCAAATCGGGACACCTTTGAGAGTAAAAAGGGGATGCTGTTAATAATTATGCTGGAAAACAGACGAAAATTGGGACCGTCTCAGGCAAACCGGAGTGATTAGTTGTTCTACCCATGAGAAGAGCTGACAGCAAGGAAAGCAGAGCTCGGAAATGGAAACTTTATTCACAACAGCCAAAAGGTGAAAGCAAACCAAGTATCCATCACTAGATGGATAGATAAACAAAACGTGGTATATACATGCAGTGAAATATTATTCAGCCTTAACAAGGGAGGACACTCTGACACGTGCTACAACGTGGGTGAAGCTTGAGAACATTATGCTAAGTGAAAGAAGCCAGTCACAAAAGGACAAACATTGTACGATTCCACTTATTCAAGGTACCTATAGAAGTCAAACTCGTAGAGACAGAGAGCAGAATGGTGATTGCAGGGGTGGCGGAAGGGGAACGGGGAGTGATTCTTTAGTGGGTATGGAGTTTCAGTTTGGGAAGATGAAGAAGTTCTCTAGGTGGATGGTGGTGATGGTTGCACAACGATGTGAATGTACTTAATACCACTGAACTGTGCACTTAAAAATGATTAAAATGGTAAATGTTATGTGTATTTTACCACAATTAAAATTTTAAAAGATCATAAAAAGATATTTTTGCTAATGAATACATACATTTTTAAAAAAGAAATAGAAACTGAGCCCTATTGTAGTTTTTTTTTAATAAACTGTTTCTTTTGGAATAATTTTACAGTTACGTAAAAGTTGCAAAGATAGTACGCAGAGTTCCCTTACATCCCTTCCCCAGTTTGCACTGTTAGTAACATCGTACATTACCACAGCACATTTGTTGTGATGAAGACACCAACGCTGGTACATTACTATTAACGAAACTCCATGCTTTCTTCAGATTTCACTAGCTTTTCCACTAATGATCTTTTCAGTTCCATGATGCCATCCGGGAGACCACATTATACTCAGCTGTCACATCTCCTTGGGCTCCTCTAGTCTGTGACAGTTTCTCAGTCTCTCCTTGTTTTTTAAGGCAGTGAGAGTTTTATGGAGTACGGGTCAGGTAGTAGGTGGACTGTCCCTCAGTTTGGGTTTGGCTGGTTTTTTTCCCATGATTAGACTGGAGTTACTGGCTTGGGGAACACCACAGAAGTGAAATGCCCTCCTCGTCACATTAGAATGGTGGGTACATGCTATCGAAATGATTTATCACTGGTGATGTTCACCTGGGCTGGTGGTTAGGTTAACATCACCTAACCTGGTGATGTTAACACCTGGCCAACATGCTTGCCAGGCTTCTCAACTATAAAGATACTTTAGGTTTTCTCTCCTCTTTCCATACTCTGTTCTTGGGGAGCAAGTCCCTAGATCCAGCCCATGCTCAAGGGAGGGGAGTAATTAAACTCCACATTTTGGTTAATGATAGAGCCCCTGGATTCACTTATATCTGAAACCAAACACTTCCAGTTTTCTCAATTATTAAATACATGAGTCAATACATTGTTTTATTGCTGGAACCAATTCGAATTGAGTTTCTGTCACTTGCAAATGAAAGGCTCCTAAGTCTTACCTCCTTACAACCCATCCTCCACGCAGAAGCCAGCATGATTTTTTAAGTGAATCTATGACAAGTTCCCAGAGCTACCACCAGGTCATAGCCTATTTGTACAGCGTGCACGATGGATATCCCTTGAGCTCTCGAACTGATGTAGCCCTGAGGCTTCAACCCCACCTGCCTCTCTGGGATAATATCTTCTGTTGACCCAACCCTGCCAGGAAAGCAGTCTATTTAGACTTGCTGTTTCACCACACTTAAAGAGCTTAAGCACCCAGAAGCATTTATAGACATGACCCCTATCAAGGGAGAAAGAGGGCCACTTTGTCAATCTCAGTGACCCAAATTTGAGGTTAATGATCTTACTGGGGCTGTTAAGTTCGATCTTGCAAGTCTGTGCATTTCACAGTAATGAGTCCTGAAATACTGGAACATCCAGTTCCTTGATTCATCCAGTCATTCATTCATTCACTCGATAAATACTCGTTGAGTTTCTATTATGTGACAGGTACTATGCCAGGCTCAGGGAACGCAATGGTGGTCAAGACAAAGTCCCTACTCTCATGGAGCTTGTTTCTAGTGGGTAAACAGATGATAAAGAAGTAAATAAGGAAATAAACCAGGTAGTTTCAGATAATAAATGCCATGAGGGAAATAACAGAGAGAACTGAGAAGAGAGTAAGTGATGAGAGAGGGGAGAAGAGGGCTTTATGTGGGGTTTTAAGGGAAGATGCCTCTAAAAAGCAAAAAGAGAAAGGGAACCAAACATGAGAAGCATCAAGAGAAAGATCTTCCCAAGCAGAGGGAACAGCAATGCAAAAGCCGATGGCAAGAAGAGCTTGGTGTGCTCAAGACACAAGCAAGAAGCCAGCATTGCTGTAGAATAGTGAGTGGGAGAAGAGCAGTGAAAGATTACATTAAAGAAGTTAGCAAGGGTCACATCATGTCAGACCTTTGTAGCCATGGAAACAAGTAGTTGCAAGAAAGGGAGTGACATGATCCAATTTATGTTTTTTAAAGAACACTCCAGCTGCTCAGTAGAAAATGGATTGTGAGATGTCAGAGTGGAAAGGAAGATCAGCTAGCTGTCGCTGCAAGAGATGAAGGGTCCAGGTGGTGGCTGTAGACTTAGAGAAGGGGATAGATTTTAGATTCATTTTGGATGATAGGACTTGCTGATAAATTAGAAGTAAGGAAAGAATTCAAATCAACTCAGGTTTTGGCCTCAGTGATGCATCATTACCTGCATTGACTGGGCAGGGGCAGACTGTGGAGCTCCATTTTGGATGTATTAGATTTGTGACGTCTGTTAGTGAATGATGAAGCAAAGGGCACGTCCGCTGAGAAGTAGAAGTCAGGGGAGGGGGAGGTATGGAGGTTTGAGAAGAGACATATGAAATAATAGCTCTGGAGAGTAAGGAAGCAAATTTAACCAGGAAAATGTGATAAAGTTTCTGAGGAGTATTATATGTCCATTTGGAATTTGTGGCCATGAAGTTAAGGTGGAGCAAGGCAGCCCAGATGTGTGATTTTTCTCCTGTAATACTCAATTGTGTGGATACAGACCGATGGTTTGGTCCAACCAGTCATAAGATTTTTTTGAGTTGAAAAAATAGACAGTGGAGGACATTTGGAATAGCACGATAATGGTAATGAAACATGCAATCTACATAGGAAAGAAGAAAGATGAAAACATAAAAGGACATTGAAGAGGCTGGATGAAACTTAACTAGGTCAACGGCTAGAGCTGCTCTGTCCAATATGGTAGCCACTGGCTACACTGAGCTCTTGACAGGTGGCTGGTGTGGACTGAGTTGTGCTGTAAGTGTAAAGTACACATGGATTTCAAAGACTTCAAAAACAGAATGCATTAATAAAATATCTCATGAATCATTTTTATGCTGATTATATGTTGACATGACAATATTTTGTATCTATTGGTCTAAATAAAATGCATTATTAAAATCAATTTTAACTGTTTATTTTACATTTCTTAATGTGGCTATTAGAAAATTTTAAATGACATACAGGGTTTGCATTATATTTCTGTTGGACAAGGCTACACTAAAAGTCTCATTGAGTTGGGGATATGTTTGGAGCAAAGGTATCAGAGTAGGAGAGGCAATATTGGTCAATGGGAGGAGACTTGAAATCCAGATTTCAGAGGTTGCACGGTCACTGCCAATGGCAAGGTCTGGGTGTGGCAATGGGAAATGGTGTCTGAAGTGGGGTACAGGAAAGATCATGGGTAGGTGGAAAGGCCAAGTGACAGAGAAGTCAAAGGGTTGCATGAGTCATCTGTGTGCATGTTGAAATCACCAAGAGTGATGAAAAGAGTAGGGTGGGAAGAAAGGTAGTGACTGGGCAGGCACCAGAGTCTTTAATAATCGAGGGGGTGGTAGACGACCACTTCGAGGAGGAGCAGCTGATGCTACAGCTGCTCTGTCCAATACGGTAGCTGCTGGTCACGTTTGGCTGTTGAGCACTTGAGATGCAGCTGATCTGAATTGAAATGAATCTGAAAACTTCATTTGCAAGGTCCTGGGATTTTGTTTTTTAATTAGAAGGAAAGGAAATGTTTTGAAAGTTGCAAAGGGGAGCCCTGAGATACGTGGGTAAGAAAGAAAAGCAACCTACACTTGGGCAGGCTGACTGGGAGGCTGGGGGACCACTGGGTGTAAGCTAAGGCAAGAAAATGTTTGGAGAAGACATTGAGAATATAGGGGTGTTTGCTGGTTACAGATTGGGAATTCCAGAGGGTATCGAGGGAATGGTTGGGGAAGGAAGTGAGGGAGACAAGGGGAGCGGGGAGGGGAGATGCAGGGAGCATTATGGATCTAAGATTCTGGGTGACCACAGATGCCCTAGGAGACCTGGGCTTCTGGAAGTGAGCAATGCCATCGGACAGGTGCTATGTGAGGGTGCTGGTCCTGCTAGTCCTCTAGAAGCAAGCGGGTGGGTAATCAGCTGAAGCTACAGTCCTGTGTACTTAGTGTGGTGGTTTGGACGCAGGGCAACGATCTCCAGGCATCTGCCATCCTGGTTGATTCTGAGGGATGTGTTAAAGTAACAGTAATTGGTAATGATTTTTTTTTTTAAAAAAGGATAATTATTGTAATGAGAGGTACCAGGAATAATCAGAATTTGCAATGATGTTGCTGTTGTGAAAATGAGTTAGAAAAGACTTTTCATTAAACCAGATCAATGAGGAAAGATATTGGAAACGATGAGTGAGAATGCCTATGAATGTGTGTCAGAAAAAATGCTGCCAACAGAGAATTTAAGAACGCTTACCCAGGAAAATTTGCTCACATGGTGATTTATTTCTTTTTTGGTATTATTTTAATGATATGTGTAGATTAGTTTATGCACTGAAAGGAATCTGAAGGAATCTACACAAGTTGACTAGTTAATTGAGGCCACCAGGAAGAACTGAGTTAGAAGGGAATGGTCACTGTCATCATTACGTATCTCTGGGATGTTAACATTTTTATAATGAGCACATATTACTTTTGCACACATATGTAGATTTTCAAACTATACAGTTTTGAAACAGAAACTATACATGTATTATATAAATGTAAAAATTGAAACTCTATATAAATCCTTGCAAAAAATTTTGAGGTTTGTGATAAACACAGGTTGGCAAACTGTGTCTGTGAAGGCTCAGATAGTAAATACGTTAGGCTTTGTGGGTGACAGTCTCTGTGGCAACTACTCAGTGCTGCCATTGTAGCATGAAAGCAGCCATAGAAAAATTATTAAATACATATTATTATCACATATGTATATAAATTATTAATATATGTACGTACATATACAATTATATATTGTGTATATATGTGTATGATATATAAATTAATAGCATGGCTGTGATCCAATGAAAGTATTTTTACAAAAAGAGGCAGCGAGCCCAGATTTGGCCCACAGGCCATGGTTTGCCATCCCCTGAAATAATAAACACACAGAACGAAATAGTAGCCCAATGAAGGGAAATAAAAAGACAAAAGGCATAAGCATTCTCTCATGTACACTTGGTAAGAATAATTTAATGTAATTCTGGGTGCAATTTGTACCATGTTAAAATTTCTAAAGAGAAAAAAGACAGTAAAAAGCAAGGCAGAGGCAATGAAACAACTACAGACAACCTAGACTGGCAGACGCTACCAACATTATCCATAAATCTTCCTTGGAGCTACTTTGAGGCCAAGGCAAAGAGAGGAACATGAAAGCTTTCAAACCACCCATCAGCAGATGAAAGAAAACACCCTGGTTTAGCAGAAGAGACGGTCTTTTTCCCCCCATATTTTGAGCTTCAAGAGAATCCTGTTTTCCTTTGGGTCTTTATTTAGGGTGACCAACTTATCTCCCTTTTCCTGGGATTTTTCCAGTTTTAGCACTGAAAGAGTCTTGTCCTGGGAGACCTCTCCATCCCAGTTTTGAAACTGTAAGTCTTACATCCCAAGAACTCCCTCAGTCCTGGGAAAATTGGGACAGCTAGTTGGTCACCCTAACTAATTACAAGACAATGACAAATGCAAGAGACTACAAAAAGTACAGAGTTCTCTTACCTGTGTCCACTTCTTACAGTATCCAAAAATAATGGCTCCTGGCATTTGCTGGGGACACGGGACTCGAGGAGAATGCAGGATTCTTAGAGGACTCAGTGCTCTGCATTCCATCTTATAATGGTTTGGCTCTAACATCACCTGAGAGATGGCATCCTTCCCACTCCTCACAGAAGATGTACTCCAACCCCATGTCAATCCCTGCCCCCTTCACCCTTAGCTGACATTCGAGCCTCAGTTTCCTTCCCACAGAACCCCATACTGCTCCTTGAGGAAAACTCACTCCCTTTACTGTTGGCTGCCCCACCAGACCATCATCTCCATGAGGGCATGGACTGTCTGTTCTGTTCCCTGCCAGATCCCAAGCACCTAGCACTAGAGGTTCTCAATAAATATGGCTGGATGAGCAAATAAAGTGCCCATCCTTTATCCAAGACTAATTCATCCTCCTGGCTCTTCATCTCACCCCCCACACCCTTGAACACCTTGCCATAGTGGGGGTCTTACCCCAAATTTGGCATCAAGAGATCACTTTTTCCCCCCTCAAGGCAAGGAGAAGATTATACATTCTAAGATAAAACGGGCTGTAGATGTGGTAGGTGGAATTCTAACAGGACCCCCAAGATTTCCTACTTTAATCCCCAGGACTGTCAATACAATGCAATATCATGCCTGTGATCATGTTACCTTACTCAGCGAAAGAGATTTTGCAGTTGTAATTAAGGTTACATTGAGTGAATCAAAAGGAAGGTTATCATGGGCCTGATACAACCACATGAGCTCTTTAAAACCTGAGAGTTTTCTCAAGCTGGTAGTAGAAGGTTAAGTCTGAGAGATGTGAAAGATGAGAAAGATTGAAAGTGCCAGCTTTGTATTAATATATGGAGGTGGGTGTGGGTAAGGACCAGAGAATGGCATTTATGAGATGAGGGTGACTCTGGCCAACAGCCAGCAAAGAAACTGGGACCTCAGTCCTACAACCACAAGCACCTGAACTCTGCCAATAACAAGAATGAGCTTGGAAGCAAATTCTTCCTCAGAGCCTCCAGATGAGAGCTCAGCTGATACTTTGATTTCAGCCTTGTGAGACCCTAAGGAGAGAATCCAGCTGTGCCTACCCCCAACTTCTGATCTACAGAGCTGTGAGATAATAAAGGAGTGCTGTTTTAAGCCACTAAGTTTGTGGTGACTTGCTATACAGCAATAGAAAACTGCAAGTTATCACTCCTGGGCTCTGTTTGGTAAGGAGGTTCAAGATGACCATGAGGTGAAAAATCACCCACACCTGGAGAACAAAGATGAGATGACACAAGCTAGTGTATATTTGCTCCAGAACTGATGCGCATTTGTTGTGGAGCCCAGATTCCCAAAGCTGATCGAGTATTTGATCCACACAAGACAGCCCGGGTGCCAATGCAGCCAAGCCTGGGAGAAGAGGAATTGGCAGGAAGGACACAGAAGTGGACATCATTACAGATCAGGGGATACAGGCTAAGAAGTGAGCTGCAGAGGTCTGTGACAAGTCAGAGAGGAACCTGGGTCTCTGTAGTGTCCCAGGAGCTTCCCTAACTCCCAGGTTCTCTGTAGTGCTTAGCACACCACAAGATGGTTATGTAACCTGAATGTCCCCAGGCCTCACCAGCCTCGGGGCACAAATGAGGTCACATCAGCATTTATACCCACAATTTGCTTGCTCAGATTCCTTCTCATTGACTGTATTAGTTAGGGCACAGGATCAGTTACTGGAACAGAGAGACTCAAAAACACAGTAGTTCAAGCAGAATGAAAGTTTATTTCTCTCCCATGTAACAACCCAGAGATGAATGGTGGTCCTAGGCAGGAGGCAACTCTACTCCACAATGTCACTCAGGGTCCCAGGTTCCTTCTGCCTTGTTGCTCCACCTTCCCCTAAGGTGTTGTTCTCAAGAATTCATGAACAACCACCACCAGGTCCACTTCCAGCCCTGAGGGTATGGGAGCAGAGGAATGGAGGCCAAGCAATTTCCTTTAAAGGAAGTGACCCATCACTTCCACTCACATTCCACTGGCAAGAACATGGACACACCAGCTGGAAGGGGGGCTGGGAAATGTAGTCTCTACTGGGAAGCCTATGGAGTCCTAAAAGAAGGGGAGAGTAGATTCTGGGGGGCAATAAAGAGTCTCTGTCACAACACCACCCAGGTTTAGCTTGTAGTCTCTGGGGGGTGTCCCACAGGTGACTGGAACACCAGCAAGTGCCATGTACCCTGTGCATCAGCCCTGTCTACTGTGTCAGTACTCTGGGGAATTGTAGAGACAGCACTGCTCTGGCCAGGGGGCTGTCTCCTTGGGCTCCCAGCAGCATGTGACTGTCTTAGTTTGGGATCCCTCAAAGCAGAGCCAGATGCAAGGACTTGGGTGCTGGTAGTTGGTCTGAGAGGTGATCCCAAGACGTAGGAGTGAAGAAGCAGGGAGAGCAGGAAGGGAAAAAGGAAAAGCCATTACCTTGTGTTTATTGACCCAATTACCACTGCGGACAGCCAAGACCCAATTCTGCTGTGAACACTCTGAGGACTGTCCCTCTGAATGATGGGAGGATGGGACATTTGCCCACTGACTCCCATATCCCATGGGTTGAGAAGTCCCCCGGGGGTATTATCTCCCCTGCCTGAACAAGGGCAGAGAAGCAGAAAGAGAAGGCTGGCATTTGAGGTGGGACACCATCAGCATGCATGAGGACCGTGCACCACAGCTGCTGCTGAAATGTGACAAGGGCCAGGGGACATGGTGTGAAGCACCAAAACCATCAGCTGCAACAACCCTCACAATCCAGACATGCAACCAAAGTCACCAGAAACGGGAAGAATGTACTTCTGTCCCTCGCACTCACGCCCCCCTAATCCGTGGGGCGAAGGACATGCCATCCTCTCCTCTCTGAGCCTGGAAGTGAACCCTCAGAATACCCTCCTCACAGTTTCCCTGCCCCATGAAGCCCACTCATGCAGACGGTGCCTGGGGAGGTCCAGTCGCAGCTGAAGCTCCCCCCTGCCCACCCACAGAAGTCACCCATTAATATGTCTGTCTTCTGGAGATTGAGTGAATTAACCAGGAAGCACTGCTTGGCTCTCAATAAATATTAGCTATTATTACTATTAGCTACAGGGTTTATGAACAATGCCTGGCCCCCAGGAAGCAGGCTATATGTAATATAAAAGCTAACATCATTTTGGGCTGAGATCACATTGTTATTAAATGGATTTAAACCCAGGCAACCTGATCCCCAGTCTACGGTCTAAGCCACAATGGCCTGCGACCTCTCCCGGGTGGGTCACTGGTGGCATTTATTATATCGTAATGTAACTGTGACTATAAAATATGGGGCCACCTCAGGAAGCACTCAGGATGAATGCTCAGAGGTTGTAAGGGAGGGCGCAGGAATTCACAAAGTGAGCCCTCCGGGACAGCCTCATTCTGTCCCCAACCGCAGGCAAGGCGAGACCTTCGGCACTGAAGAGACCATCTCAGCAGTTACCGCCACCGACTCCTTCAACTGCTCCTGGCAGATGGAAAAGGGTGGGAGGCAGGGATGAGTCTGGGGCCTCAGAGAACACTGAATAGTGGTGCAGGAGTGTTCCTGCCTTGGTAGAAGTGATTTCAGCTTGGGTAGCTTTTTAGGACACTGCAAAGAAATGGGATGCGGAGGGGACAGGTGCAGAGAGCAGCCGCTGGGCCTGGAAGGCTGGCATGCCACCTGCGACAGGAGAGAGCAGAGGAGGAAGCTCATTAACTGGCCCTGGATCATTAACTCTCGGTCCCCAGGGGCACAATCAGTGAGTTTGGACTTTCCGTTTTGTCGATCTCTTTCTTCGGTGGTCTCCAGGGGCTCCAGCCCAGGCCGGGGCTCTCAACTCAGAAAGAAAGGAGTACAAAGCAACCCTTCCAGACAGAGGAGGCTGGGAACCAGTATGGACAGAATAACAAAAGCTGCTGTTTACTGAATGCTCAGGTGGGGAAAATGAGGCTCAGAGAGGTTAATTAACTTGCCCAGGGTACTCAGTTTGCAAGTGGCAGAGCCAGAAATCCAAGCAAGCCTATCTGCATTCCCAGTCCATATTCTCAGCCATTACATTGCCCCAAGTCTTGCAGGGATGACAACAGTCCTCCATGGCCAGCAAGAACATCTGAGAACGTACCAGAAGGGTCTCAACAGCGGGCAGAGTGTAGGCAGCAGAAAAGCTGGTCAGAGTGTGTGCATTGCTCAACTGTGCATCGACCATCTCTTGTTCAGTAAATAAATCCATCCGCTGATATTTACTGAGTGTCTATATGTTGGGCCTGGGGACAGAGGAGCAAATGAGAGAAACTGAGTCTCGGCTCTCATGAAGAGGGTCGGACAGGGTGTAAACACCAGCACCAATACCAAAGGTGAGGGCGCCAGGAAGGGACTAAAGGAGGTGACAGACAGTGATGGTGACACGGGCTGCAGAGGGGCCCGGAAAGTCTGTCTGGAGCAGGGGAAGTTTGTCTCAAGCCTGGATGGTGAGAACTCACCCTGGAAAGGTGCCACGTGGCTTTCTCTGCAGTGAAGAATGTGCTGAGCTTTGGGCTTGCTTCCACCTCCCCCCACCTGCAGAGCATCGCCCGCCCCCTGCCGTGACCTTAAACACTCTGTAAAGACCTTAGTGAAGTGCTATGACTTTCAGCCCCAGTTCTTGTCCAGTAGCTAGTGACAGAGGCCACCAGGCTCCCACAGTGAGCATTCACTGGCGGAGTCAAATCCCAGGCATCAGGTGAGGACACTGGTGGTTAGGTGATATGCTCTGTGTCCCACTGCTAGTGTCAGAACCCTGGTGAGAATCTACATTTTCAGAGTCCCAATTTAAATCATTTTGGAGATGGGCTGACAACTGAAGTGGGAAATAGACTCCAAGGAAAAAATCTGTAAATCAGCAACTTGCTACTCCTCAGCCCGGAGAAGCTGCTCCCGTCCAGGACACAGACACCCTTTCCCTCTCCCCAGGGGGGGCTCAGGATACCTCGCAGAGGGTCCTTGCAGGGGAAGCCCAGATTAGAATCCTCAAATATCTGGAGAGCTGGCCAGATCTCAGCATCACAGGGGTGTGGATTCACTAATGACTCCTGTGGTTGAGTGGAGCACGGCCTGGCGGGCAAAGTACCAGGAGGCATACAGCAAGCAGAGTGGTGATATGTTGGGACTCTTCAGGTTGTAAGTAATAGAAATGACACCCAAACTTATTTAAGGATGCAGAAAGTGAATAGATGCTCTCTATACACCTAAGAAATCCAGGAATAACTGCTACACATGTAAGTACAGGTAGATGATACAGATATATTAATAGATACAGATATAGAGATACTGATGCTCATTTTTGACCTTCAAGTTTCTGCTTCTCCTCCTCTATCCCTTGTCTCTGATTTCCTGTGTTTACTTTATCCTCAGGCACACTATCTCTACATGGTTTGGGAAAAAAGGCACTTGGAAAATTCTTTTTCGATAGTCCTTTCAGAACTAAAGAGTCTCTCTCTCAATGTCTGTGCTAATTCCTCTAAAAGGACTCTGAACCCAACATGGCTCACGGCCCTCCTGGACCCCCTCCCTCCCTCTCGTGGGACTGGTGGGGACAGCACTCATGCGCCCCACCCTGAGTGTGGGTAGGAGCAAGGGCCTTGTAATCTTGGGTTCAAGTTCCTTTTATTGGCCGCATCACTAGAGTCATAGAAAGAGGAAGGGGAAGTTTCCAGGTAACAGTTTTCTATCAGAGGAGGTGGTGGTTCAGAGCAGAGGTCATGAGCCCAAGACTCTAGAGCTCAATCCCCCGGCGTGAGAACTTGGGCAAGTGCCTTAGCCTCTCCCCTCTGTGCCCTCTCCATCCACTTCCCTCACTGACGTCCAGCAGAAACCTTTTCATTTCAAGACGATTATAGATTCACAGGTAGTTTTCCCCAATGGCAACTTCTTGCGTAAACCCAGTACAATATCACAACCAGGAAGTTGACATTGATACAATGGTCCAACCTTAATCAGATTTTGCCAGCGTTACGTGCCTTCATGTGTGTTTAGTTCTATGTAGTTCTACTACATGCATAGATTTGTATGACCTCTGCCACAGTTGGGATGCAC
This sequence comes from Indri indri, assembly GCA_004363605.1. Classification (NCBI taxonomy): domain Eukaryota; kingdom Metazoa; phylum Chordata; class Mammalia; order Primates; family Indriidae; genus Indri; species Indri indri. The sequence goes on along the minus strand of RJWJ010014782.1, from coordinate 19,853 downwards.
CACCACAAGGTCCCCTGTGCTGTCTTTTCAAAGCCACAGCCACCTGCCTTCCTCCTCTACTCTCCAATCTGCGGCAACTGTTAATCTGTCTTCCATTTCTATAATTTTGTCATTTCAACAATGTTACATAAATGGAATCATTTATGGGATTGGCTTTTGGGATTGGCTTTTTCTTTCACTCAGCCTAATTCCCTTGAGAGCCATCCAAGTGGCTGCATGTATCGATAGCTTGTTCCTTTTTATTGCTGACTAGTAATTCATAGTATGGATGTTCCCCAGTTTGTTTAACTATTTGCCCATTGAAGGACATTTGGATTGTTTCCAATTATCGGCTATTATGAATAACACTGCAGCGAATGTTCATGTATAGGCTTGTGTGTGAATGTAAGTTTTCATTTCTCCGGGACAAATGCCCAAGAGTGCAATTGCTGGATTGTATGGTAAGCACATATTTAATTTTGCAAGAAATTGCCATACTTTTCTGAGAGCGGCTGTATCATTTTACATTGCCACCAGCAATGACTGAGGGATCCCAGTCTTCCACATCCTCACCAGCATGTGGTGTTATCACTATTTTTTATTTTCACCATGCCAATGGATATGTCATGGTATCTCATTGTAATTTAATTTGCATTTCCCTAACGGCTAATGATGTTGAACATCTTTGCACATGGCTTTTGTTGACTTTTATAAGGAGATCAATCTTGAGAAAGTTTTCTCACCTGATAAATGGAGACAGTACCAGGACAATAGTATTTACCATACAGAGATGTTGCGAAAGTCAACAGAAGCACCTAGCGCATGGGAATTTGAGAAATGTTAACTGCTACTATTCCTGTAAGAGAAGGGTTAATAGTATAGACTTCAGAGTCAAACGGAACCTCACTCTATTGCTGAGAACCCTCCCCCTAAACCTCACTTTAATTCTCTATAAAATGGGAAGAATAACATTACTTACCTTACAAGGCTGTCATAAAACTGAAATAGATAAGACACGCAAGACACTTAATACAGTGCCTAATGAGTACTTAATTCTGTGTTTCCCTCCAGTATTCAGCTTATTGGAGGCTCCCAGCTAAGCCTTGTCTCCCCAACCGACGCTTCATGCCTCTCCCACTGTTGCCTCCCGGGTACACCAGGGTCACTTGCTGGGGCCAGGATAGGGAATCCCGGATACAAACTCACGTGTCAAGGATTATTATTCTACCAGGGCCCTCCACCGCTCCGGGAGAAGCCTGCCCTGGGAGCTGGGTGAGATCACATTTATCTAAGAAGCTTCCAAATGAAAACTAGCATTTGTACTTATTGCATTTCACCTCCAAATTTGATTACATTTCTCTCCCGCTGTAAATCTGCCTTCCCTTCTGCCAACTTATTATTAAAGCTAGGACAGAATTGGTGGAGTGATACGTAAAATTTCCATCTTGGCTTTGACATTCCAGGAAGTTACAAACCAATTACAGCTGCTGAGCCTCAGGCCCTGATGAATCACAGCGCACAGCAAGGGACAGGGGGGCTGGAGTGGGGACGAGAGGGAGACAGTGAGGTGGAATCAAAGGTCAATTAAAATAAAACGGTCAATTTTAATTTGAATGTCTTGCTTATATCCACATCCCTTTCTCATAAATGAAAAAGCAAATGAAGCTTATTCATGTGTGTGGGCATAGTGTGTGTGTGTGCGTGTGCGTGCATGTGTGTGTGTGTGTGTGTTTGGGGGGGGTTCTTTATTTTTGTTTTTGTTTTTTGAGGACAATGAAGGCTTTTGAAATCGCTTCACAGTCCCAAAGATTTGAAATTTGAAACGTCGCAGGGAGAAAACACGCAATCTGGTGACCTGCCCAAATGTCAGCCACTCTTGGGTAGCTGCCTAACAAAGAGCCATCGACACTAGCCTTGGGGCATGTGGGTCTGACGTCACCAGTTCCAGGTTTGGGAAAAGGCACTTCGGTGTTTGAACCCTGGCTCCACCACTTAATAGCTGTGTGAGCTTGACCACAGTGTTAATACAAGCAACTTCTCTGTACCTCTGTTTTCTCATGAGTAAAATGAAGATAATAATACCTACCCATCCTGGTTATTTTAAAGATTAAGATAAATGATATAGCTAAGGTGTAGAACACAATGTCCTGCAAGGTGTGCATTGTTATTTCCTCTCCTTGGTCGGTGGGTCCCAAGTCCAACCAGATGACCTCAAATAACTATTATTTAACCAGACCTTAATTTAGTGGTGCGTGCCTTCCTGACAGGTGCTTACGTTCCAAGGCAGCTGGTTTCATTTTCCTTCATGTAGACTTCTTGTTCCTGTTCCTGTCCTGGAGGCAAATGGTCGGTGGGATTCAGCACCATGAACAGCAGCCAGGTTGTCAGAGTTCCATTCACTGACCCATCCCTTTTGCCCCTTTCAGTTCCCTCAAGGTTCAAAGACATCCCGTGAGCTGTACAGTTGATTTAGTGTTATGCTGCAGTCTTAATCTTTGACCTTCATCCATGGGGACATTTACTTCCAAGTTAATATTTCTCTTCTCCAGTTCAGGGCAGGGATTCCTGTAGAAATTCCCAGTCTTTTCCCTTGGGGTTGTACTGTCTGCAGATGTGCTGGAATAGCAAGGGTGAGGCAAAGGTTACTGGGGAAAACTAGGAGTGGGAACTACCCCTGGGAACCTGGGACACTGTAGCTTGGGTAGAGAACTAAAATGATTTTTTGAGGACAGCCAAGTTGGTATAAATCTGAAGGATGAAGAAAAGAAACAAATCAGTAGCCAGAAAAGTCAAATTCAGAATAAAGCCAGGTACAATGAATGGATCAAAGTGGCCAAGACCATGAATAGTGAGCGGGCACCGGGATGCTCTATCTAGGTGATGCGTAGAGCACGCAGGAGAAGGTCTGGTATTTCAAAGGAGCTGGTCAGCCTGCACAGGTGGTGAGAACAAAAGATGGCTCATCCAGGGAACATACGCCAGAAACAGAGCAAGGCTCAGATTGGCGAGTGAGGAGCAGCAGTAACAATGATTTCTTTTCCTTTTCCCTCCCTCCATTGACCTTACCGAGGACATGGGAAAAAATTCTAGCAAAGATGATAGTGAGAATGGAGATTATGAGGGTTTCCAAGAGGGAGGAAGAAAGGAAGATGTTCCCTCACTCCTTTCCCAAACTCCTCCTCACATAACAAACCACCACCCTGGATGAGGGACACAGAACAGAACCATGCACCTAGGGAAAAGTCCCAAATTAAGTCACAGGATGCTCAAGGGAAGAGCACAAGAGAAGCTCTAGCTGAGGAAGGGGAGGTGGTGGTACTATCCTGGGATTAAAGGGAGAAGAAAGCAGAAGACACAGAAGACAATATCTACACATAACACACCTCTGCCTGGCAGCTTTCGACACCTGTTAATTCATTTGCAAGGTTTGGTTCCTAGGAACACCTGCTCCTCTATTCCCTGAGCATCTGATGTTGTCCTTGAAACCAGAATGTCAGCTCCTGGGGAGGAGCAGACACACCAACAAACACAGCTGGCAGAAGTCACCCAGCTGGCCCTCCCTCCTCCCAGCCCTGTACCTTTGCTTGAGAGGGCCAACCCCCAAGCTGCTTCCTCCCTCTGCTGGCAGCTGAGACCTGCTCTGCAGGAATCCCTGGAGCTGTTTGTTGAGGAATCCAGCCCCATTTTTCCAGCCTGTGTCTTGTGGTCAGGTGGGGGCTTCAAGCCAGTGGATGAGGGAAATCAGAGGGTCCCCATCCCCTCCTAGACTTCTGCCCAAGCTTCTCTGTCTCTGTGCTGCTCCCAGACCTGTACTAGGTCACACTTGAAGAAGATTTTCTCGTTTATCTCTATGTCAGTGGTTTTCAAAGTGTGGTCCTGGGGTCAACAGCATCATCTGAGAACTTTTTACAAATGCAAATTCTTGGGCTCCATCCCAGACCTACTAAAACATAAACTCTAAAGATGAGGACCAGCACTCTGTTTAAACAGGGCCTCCGGGTGTTTCTGATGCACACTAAAATCTGAAAACCTCTTTCTATAGAAATAACAGGAAGAGGATGCCTAAAATTTCACCATATGGAATAGATCACCCCCGTTGATAGACTCCTGGGTTTGTTCCATTTTTTCTTCTTACAATAACAAAAAGTCTATATTGAACATTTTTTCATATACATTTTCATGGACCCATGCAAATATTTCTCTAAGACACATTCTTAAAAATGGACTTGCTAGGACAAATGATGTTCACACTCAAATGTTAATAGATATGCCAGATGGACTTCCTAAAAGGTTGCACCAATTTGCATTCCCACCAGAGAATGAAAGGGTACATGTCCCCACAGCCTTTCCAGCTTAAAGTATTCTCAATGGTTTCATTTTCTTTCCCAATCTCAGAGGTGAAAATGATATCTTGTTTTGATTTGCATTTCTTTAAGAGTGAAATTGAGCATCTTTTCTTATGTTTATTAGCCATTTTAGCATAGCACTTTTTTGGTTATCTCTATTTTTAGCAATCAATATGCATGACTTCTACAATAAAACGAAAAAAGAAAAAAGATGCTGACAACCTTTTTTCTACAAAGTACAGTCCAATGAAGGACACAGACAGAGGTTTCAGGGTCAAGAGTGGGGTGAAAAACCATAGTGATTTGCCCAAGATGAAGGGGTTTCCCAGGACATGGGGCATTTGGTACTGAAACTGGGAAAGTCTCAAGCAAACTGCAATGAACTGGTCACCTAGTTGAGTGATTTGCTCAGCTGCAAGGCTGAAGGGAAGCTCCCAAACCCCTCACCCCCAGTCCAGGGCTCTTTCTCCCCCAAGCACCTCTCATGGAGAAACAGAGATGGACACAGAGGAGTTGGGCAACATCATATGTCAATCTCTCCCAACTAGACAAGAAGGTCCTTCTGCTCATTTCCCTAAGCCCAGCGTTTATCACAGAGCATGGCAGAGTTGGTAGCTAGATTCAGACTAAACACATTATCACAGTGTTGAGGAGGAGGAGAGCCAGTCCTGCAGCAGCCACAGAATCACAATCCATGCAAAATCAGGATCCATCTGGCGATTTTTACAGGGAAATGTAGTTGAAGGACCACAGGCTTTGGAGTAGACAGACATGAGCTCCCATCATCCCAGTCTCATCACTTACCAGCTCCATAACCTTGGAAAACTGCTCTTTCTGATCCTTAGTTTTCCCATCTCTAAAATGGGACCGATAATTCCTACATCATAAAAGAATGGTTAAGACATGAAGAGGACATGAGGAAGAGATGACAAAGATGGTAGATCATTCTTTTTCTCAAGGTGGGAAGAACCTGCACCTGGAGAGACTTACCCAGTTGCTGTAAGAGAATGAGTGGCATCTGCTTTCGGGCCCTCCACAAAAGAGCCTGGCCAAGGAGTCCAGTGGGGGCTAAAACACAGTCCACACCCTCCTCATTAAGCCACGCTCCCTGGCACAGGCTGAATATGCCTGGAGAAAGAGCCATGCTTTCTTCCTAGAAGGAGCCTTTTCCTCACAAACTGTGCAGCTATGGGACAATATCTACCCAGAGGGGGCACATTTTGCAAATTCACTGCAGAGGCAGCAGCAAGCCCTAATCTGCATTAGCCCTGTGCTATCAAGGCCCTCTGACCACTGCTACCCCTCAGAACATGGAGGATGAATTCCTCTTCTGTGGACCCCAGGGCCAGGCCAGCTCACCCAGACAAATCATCTGAAGAGCAGATCTTTTGCTCATTATGAACCATAAATCATTTGCAAAATAGGAAGTTGCCTAAATGCTGGCATGAGGCCTCTGTGAATCCCTATATGAGGCAGATGGGCTGCCAATTAACAAGGGACTTGGCCATTGTGGATTCAGGTGGGCCTCAAGCAGGATTTTATTCACAACCCAAGGTTCTGGCTCTAAATGCTGAAGCATCTTTGCCCTGGCTTGGCCTTGTGTGTTTACAGACCCGGCAGGAGCCCGGCTGTGGATACTCATGGAGGTCTTTGGGTAGAATACCCATCCTCCCAGCAGCCAGCCTCTGTTCAATTAAGAGAAAAAGAAAAGATGACTACTAAATGTTCAGTTTACTTCCATCTCTACAAATAACCAACCCAAGGGAAAAGGTAATCTAATACATTCGGAGACGATTTAAGCTCATTTCAATAAAAAGAAAAAAAAAGAATTCTGCAGCAGTGAGCTGCAGAGAAAACGGGGGTTTGATGACTCCACAGAACAAGCCAAAAATGTGACTTGGAAAAGAGAGGAAACCAACAGAGGTCACTTAGAATCTGATCATTCAACCAACTAGCTCACTAGCTAAACAAACAGGCAATCCAGGACCAGAAGTGAGCCCCCAACGCTGTGTGAAACCAGGATGGATGGTTCTTATTTCTGTTGTCAACGTTAGACCCGAATGAATTATCCTGGAGGAGGGAGAGCTGCTATCAATTAAAGTGAAATAATATGCTGGTAAAAGAGCGATGTGATGATAAAAATTAAGAACATTTATTGAGGTGCTGCCTACGCGTTTCACACCCTGTGTTCAAGGCACAGGCTCCTCATCTGTCACATCCACACACAGTTTGTGCATTGCCTCTGTTGCCTTCAGACGTAAAACACCCACTCGGCATGCGCACCGCGCACCCGCAGGCCACCCAGAGATAGTGCCTCCACACACAGACTCAGACGCACGCAGACACACACACATTCATTCACCCTCTCAGAATGCCCCACATAGACCAGAGGCCAACCATCCCCAACCATGCCTAATAAGAACATGGGAAATTCTGCAGCTCTCGTGGTGTCAACTCGCATTCCTTAGGAAGGTTCTATCCCCCTGTGTCCTGTGTGGCCCCTGGTCCAGGTCACCACACCAATAGCGCAGCTCTGCTCTGCTCAGGGTGTAAGGTCCCTATTGACGGCCAGGGCCCCAGGGTGGTAATCTGCATGTCAGTACCGTGGTTTATCCTAGACCATGGGGACCCAGGGAAGACCCACATCCACCTCTGTCCTCTGGAAATCCTGCTTGCTCTGTTCCCTAACAGAGGGTCACAAACACAGGAGGAGCCAACAGCCAGACTGGTGATATAAACAAAGGCAGCTGGCTGGGGGGCTCTGGTGAGCCGAGACCCTAGCCCCATTTCAAGAAGGCAGATGCTGCTCAAGCCCTAGATGGTAAGAGAAGTCTTGGGATTTCCAAATGAAGCCTCCCATTATTAAAATGCTGTCAGATGCTTTGAATCTCCCTCGTCCAGGGCAAAACAAAACACAAAATCTGTTTGCAACTTGGTCTGTTCTCTCAGATATCTGGTGAATGGTGGGCTTTCGCCTGTGCTTTGGGACAGATTTGATCAATTTTCATCACCAACAGCATTTCCAGATATTGCACATGTGCAAAAAAAAAATGGTGGGTGGGCTTCATATTCACAATAATGTTTCTGATGGAGTTTTTCCCATGCATGACAATTGTCTTGAACCTAAGCATAGAAGCCTGTTCCATGCTAGCCTGTGCTCCCTTCTGATTCTTCTTTTTCTCTACTCCCAGGGGGCCCCTCTGTACCCTGGACTCACACAATGTTTTCAGCCTCTCTGCTGCTTGCAGACAGGGATGTCCTGAAGACACCCTATGCTACTACAAAGAAGAATTTTACACTCATTGTTTGGAAGGGAAATACTGCTTCTCTGGCCATACAAGCAGAAAACTCTGTACTCTCAAAAGAGATAATACCCAAATACAGGAAAAGAGCCAAAGCTCTGTGACAGACACAGCTGATTTTGAATCCTGGTTCAGCTCCTGACCACCTGTGCCACCTTGGGCAAGTTACTTAACATCTCTGAACTTTTGTGTCCTCATAGGCAAAAATCAGGCTATTACTATTGATCTCATTGAACTGGTGTGGGATGCTTTATTCATTAATTCCCTGAATATTTATTGAGGGTCTACTATGTGCCAGGCGCTGTTCTAGGTACCGGGAATATAGTGAACCAGTGTTAAACTACGTGCTCTCTTGGGATTTTTTGGTCAGTAGATTGGGTCAGATACAATATATAGAGAGCTAGCACAGGCCCTGGCACACAGCAAGCACTCAGGACTTTCTCTCCTCTTCACTGGTCTTTGTGTCCCTTTGCTGGTTGACAAAACCTTGTCACTGGGGCTGGAGCTGTCCACCTCCCTGACCTGCCTTTGGTAACCACTCCTTCACCCCCAGCTCACAGCTCCTTTGGCCTCACTGCACCCTGTATTATATTTCTAGACATTTGCCAAGAGCCTACAATCTTCTACTGATCCTGTCTCACTGCATACATGAGGAATAAAAGGACTGTATGAATTAGGGTATTAGTTCAGCTGTTACAAAAGAGAGACTCAAAATAATAGTGGCTTTAAAAGTTAGAAATTATTATAATTTCTCTGCCATGAAAAGTCTATATAGGCGGTCAGTGGTTGGTGTGGTGACTGCTCCTTCCACCTTGTTGCTCTGCCTGCCTCACTTCGTGGCCCATCTTGTGACTCAGCATAGCTGCTCCGAGTCCCATCATCATATACATCCTAGGCAGCAGGAGATGGAACAGAGAAAGTGGGCAAGGTTTGCTACTTTCCCTGCAAGGTCATGACTCAGAAGACGCACCCATTGCTTATCCCCACATCCCATTAACTAGAATGCACATGCATAGCCACGCCCAGATAGCCGCAAGGGAGCCAGGGAAATGGAGTCTTTAGCTGGAAGCCATGTGCCTTTCAGACCCACTTCAGGGGGTTTTGAAATCTACTTACGGTTATTAGCTTCTGCATTACCCTCATGGTGCTACAGACGTTTGTGACATGGGTCATGTCACATCTTATAAGATTTGACGGTTGTCATTCACCTGAACAACTTTGTATATATTTGCAATGCAGAAGGTCCAAAGAAGAGCTTTGCAAGGTAGGGGAGTTTCTAAGGAAGGCAGTCCTCCTGAATTCCTAAAAGCCTTATAGGGTGGCCCTTGTTTTGGTGAATCCCCAAGGTTCACTGTACAGTTCTCAGTTGATTAGGCTGAAATATGGCCCAGACTCTGGCCGTAGGTTTACTTCTCCATGGTGGACTCACATGAAACTGAGGCTAGTATATAAGGATTCATTTATAACGAGAAATACAATTGTTTACGCAAGCCCAATGGTCAGCATTCTTTGCTACAGAGAAAGCCACGTGGAAAGCCAAATTATAATCAGAAGTTTGCTAATTGAAAATAAAACTGAACAAAATGAGCTTGATTGACCTCAAATGTGGTGGCCATGATGAGTTTGGCCAGGACCCAGGGCCTCTGAGCTCACGTTCAGCTGCTGAATGCCACTGTGGATTCTCAAGGGAAAGGATGCTGTAGACAAAATTACAATGTCTTTTTACCGAAAGGCTTTTGTTCCAAATCTAAACCTTTCGGTCCTTTCTGGAGACAGGCCAAAATCCTACTCCAGAGCAAGCAAGTATTCCTCCCTGGCCCTTCCCCTGTGTTTATTCCTTGATGTCCTGGAAGACATGAAGATACACCACTCAAATCCTCCTTGGAGAGAATACATGCCACCCAGCGGCAAGGAGTGTGAATAACTGACAGCCTCCACCTGGCAGCAACTTCAGGGTCATCAGCTTGTGAACCGAGGTCATACTCTTTCTGGGTGGCCCCTGGCTAGTGATCTGAGAAAGGTGGTGTACTGGCCACTTCTGCCCAATGAGGACTTTTCTAATGGTCAGGCTTTACCCGGAGCTCCTGCCTGAGCTGGCAGAGACCTTGTGAGGTCTGCAATGTGGTCTTATGGCTCCTCTGGCACGATCCTGTCTCTTCTCATTTTTTCCCCCCGCAGGTGTTACTCTCCCCAAAACCTTTTGCCCTCTAACCCTATTGCACATCCTGAGGAGCCCAGCCTGCAACAGTGCTCTAGATTGGAGGTCAGCAAATTACAGCCCATGGCCCAGTCGTGGCCTATAGCCTGTTTTTGTAAATAAACCTTTATTGTCCATGGTCATTTTTGAACTACAATGGCAGAATAGTTGCAACAGAGACTAAGATGAATAATATTTAAAATGTTAAATATCTTGCCCTTTATATTAACAGAGAAAGTTTGCCAATTCCTGCTCTAGATAACACAATGCTGATGGCAAGCAAAAATTAATGCAATGAAAAAAGGTCTCTTCCTAAGACCTCAATGCATGGGCCTAAGACACCCGCTTTGTGTCTCGTTTTTGTGTGTTCCTCCCTGACTCTTAACGGGTCTTAACAAGACTCTGAAGTGAATGAAGGGACTACAAGTTCAAGTTCGGAGCCTGAAAGGTATTGGAAGATCAAGGGCAGGAGCTGGGTCATCTCACCCTGTGCAGAGTGACTCCTCCCACCAGGCACTGCCTTCACAGTGAAACTACACCAGCACGCCTACCACAGCCAGTGTGTGTCTGAGCTTAAAGGAATTTTGACCATGACTATGAAAATTAGGAGGCAAAGATGGGAGGTAACCTGTTACTGTTACCCACCAAACATCCACCACTTTTCCTTTGAGAAACCATCCCTCTCCCACTCATAATCATATCTTTGTGTAAGGGTTAATCTCACCTCTGCATTCAGAGGTGAGATGGATCCTAGTCCGGCCAATCCAAATATTCCATCCCTCTGACCACCACAATTGGATTGAGGATGGACCCACAGCCCAAGCCGTGTTTGACTAGAGCTATTAGGAAAGAGAAGCGGTTTCTTTATTACTGTTGTTAAAAGGATGACGCATAAACCTGGTGCTTCCAGGAGCCACAAAGGGAGAGTTTGTCTGAAAGTGACGCCAAAACATGGGAAAACAGAGTCAAGGGTGAGGGAGGCGGATTCCCACAGACATCATTTCGCATCCTGATACAGTCATGCCTGAAGCTAGCTCCAGCCCTGGCCTTTTCAGTTACATGAGCCAACAGGTTCTGCATTTTGCTAACCAATTTGGGTTGAGTTTTCTGTCACTTGCAACCCCAAAGACCTGACTTATATATACCAAGCCTATGGCCACACCATGTCCTCAGGACACACTGGGTATTCCTGAGAGGGGACTGGAACTCTGCAAGATGCCAAGGGAGATGTTGAGAGGGTACAAGGATGAAGTGGCCTGAATTTGTGCCTCCACAGCCCAGAAGGCCGGGAGTCCTGGCTGCAGGGACCCCCCACCTCAGGGAGGGATGGTACCTTCATCCCAAAGCCCTCTGCTGTAATTGGGTGCCCTCAGCAGGTATTTTTCCAGTTGTAGTAAAGCAGTGCCTTCATGAAACAGTCTGACGTTATTTCCAAATCCTCAAAGCTTTGTAACCAGGAGGATTTTTATTAGATATATTTATTTTATAATCCAGCATCTCACAAGACATCCAGGAGTTTCTTTTAAGCTGCTTCTCCTCCCTCACAGGCAGGATATTTGTGTTGCTTCTCAGACATTGAAAATAAGATGAAAAATCCCTGCTGGGCTGGTTGAAGCCAGCTTAGCTGAAAGTCCCCTCTCCCCCTCCCCCACTGCTAGTGGACACGCCTGCCTTCTGCCTCCTTGTGGTCTGCACTAAATCCCCTCGTGGCTGGGAGCCTTCTTCCGCCACGGTCAAACTGACTTTAGGTCTGCAAGGCTTTGGAAACAGTAGGAATGCAACACAAAACTGCATTATTTACATTTTCATTTGTTAGACCTTTGTAATGATTCCTTTTTCAACTGAACCTTAAATGGCTCAAGACTGATCATAACAGAACATTTAATTGTTTGCTTGTCTAACTCTCTCAGCCCTAACTGAATATTGTTCTTCAATGAGCAGGTTACACCGTGCTGTTTCTTTGCTGAAGAGAGAAGGGGACTGAGGCAGAATTCAGATGAGCCTCGCTCTGGGCTCACTTCCTATTCAGTTTTTGGTCCAACAATGGGAAGCAGAGCCCTCTAGAGGGAGACTCAGCAAGTTCTAGGGAACAGCTTTCAGAGATGATCTCTCCAGGTCCTCAGAGGGGAAGGAAGGAGGTAATTAAAAGATGAGTTTTGAGTGATCATGTTTCTTTGCAGGGTTTCCTACAGAAGGTATGGGTTCTTGGCATTCAAGGCTGGTGTTGGTGTCATCACTGATGCCTCTCTTTCCCAATAACCCTTGCCCACAGCACCACCTTCAGGAGCCCCAGAATCTAGCCACTTCTCGTCACCTCCATGCCATCATCCAGGGCCAAGCCACCACCATCTCTCCCCCAGGTCATCACAGAAGCCTCTTAACTGGCTGCCTGCACTTATCCCAGCTTCCTGGCAGCAACGTCACATCTCTTTCCATCTCGGAATGCTTCCTAGCTCCCAGCTCACTCAGAAAAAAGCCAAGGTTCTACCTGACAACACCCACCAGCCTGCCGTTGCCTTTGACTTCCCCCTTTACTCAACCAGTTCCAGCTGTCCTGACCTCCTTGCTGTTTCCTTGAACATTTTTCACAGGTCTCCAACTTTTATTGTTGAATTATCTATTTCTCCCTTAAGCATGTCCATTTCTGTTTCATGTATTTTGGGGTGAATCTATGATTGTTGTCTTCCTGATGTATCAATCCTTTTATCACTATAAAATGACGCCCCCTTTAGTACTTTTTTGTTTGAAAGTCTATTTCAGTACAGCCACTCCACCTTTCTTATAGTTGCTGTATGTATATCTTTTCCCATCCTTTTACTTCCATCCTATTTCTATCTTTGAGTCTAAAGTGTATCCTCCATAAACAGCATATAATTGGATCTTGCCTTTTAATCCAGTCTTCCAATCTAATTTTTTATTGGGTTTTTTAATCTATTCACATTTTATAGACATACTCACAGTTGAAACCACTGTTTCTTGAATACCATATCCTCCCTTGGATCAGTTCCTTATTTTGACTTTTTTCATTTTTCTGGAGAAGTGCCTCAAGTAAATTTCTTATATGTGGATGGTATCTTTTACAAATTCTTGAATGTCTAAAAATATGTGACTTTTATCTTTATGCAAAAACAATAACTTGAGAAGGTATGGAATTCTAGAGTCAGAATCCTTTTTCCTCAGAACTCTGAAAATCTTTTACCATTGCCTTTTAACATTTAATGTTTGGGGAGCAATCCAATGCCAGTCCATTTTTTTTCCTTGTTAATAGTCACATTTTTACTTATCTGATTTTAACATTTTTCTCTCTATACTTAGAATTTACAAAAATCTATAAAATATTTCCAAGTGCAGTCCTTTTTTCAATTAATCATGAACATAAATCAGGGGCCCTTTTGACATAAGGATTTAATATTCAGATCAATACAATTCTTTTCTTTCTCCTCCATTACTTCATTCTGTATTTCCAAAATTCTTTTTAAACAAGTATTGGATCATTTGATCTAGTTTCAAATCTTCCCTTGTCTTTTATGATTTTTGTCTTTTTTTTTACTAAGTTCTATAAGAGTTTCTTGAGAAAGCCTTTCATTCATTTGATTATGCTATTCAATTTTTTTCCGATCATACTTTATACCACCAAAAACTCCTTTTGCTTCTGATAATACCATTTCATAGTAGCCTGCTTTTGCTTATATCACTGCCTGATCCTCTTAAATCTCACTGCGGTAACTTGGCTTCACAATGTGTTACTTGTGCTGATCCCTCACAGTAGTCCCCCGCTTTCACGCTGATGAATTTCTTCATGTTTCTGGAGATTTTTCTCAGAAATAAGGTCAAGACAGTTCAATGCCAATAGCTGAGAGTGAGCTTCATTAATAGTTCCTCATTCCTCACGTTGATGAACTGTGAGACCAAATGGATCACTGCGTGATCAATGGATCGTTTATCTGACCTTAGTTGCAGAAAATTAAGACGAACATACTCCTCAGTTTATGACATATTGCCATCTTTAGTCTGTGAAAAGCCTTCTTATTTTATTTATGCATGCATTTAGTTGTTCCCTCCTTAATGTATACCTTCTTCCGCAACTGACTACCTGGAGATGCTGATCATAGCTGATTCCCACTCTCTGTTCCTACAGCTTGCGAGTGCAGCTCCAGGCAGCACTGTGGAATCCCCACTCCCTAAAATCTCCATCTGTGGTTAGAAGCTCAGGACTTGTCCCTCTGATCATTCTGCACTTACTGGTCCTTGCCTCTATCCCCTCTCTGATTCAACAGCTGTTGTGGGATTTAGAGAGGTTGGAATTGAGGGAATCCTTTCACCACTTTTTTGGCAAATATCCTCTCAAGGCAATGGGTTTCAATAAGCCACTGACTCCCACCACAATGAGCTCTCCACTGACGCCTTTTGTGTTTTCAGGTGTGGAAGGACTCTACTTTTATTTCTAGCATTGGCTTAGAGCGTTCCCTTTTGTTTCAGCTAGGACACTTCAATGGGATACTGGAAGAGAGAGTGAGATACATGGCTTTATGTTGCCATCTGGTGTGTAAAATTTTTTTTCTCTAGCTTATTTCTTCACAGTCCCATCAGAGGGAAAAGCCTAAATCATAAGAATCAAAATGACAGTAGAATTCCTCCCCATTACCAAGAAAAAGGCTACTGATAGCTAATATCCCTCTCTTATTTTTCTGATAGACCTGAGCAAAGTAGAAAAATACAAATGTGTCTCTGTGAATAACTGAGTCAATGTGCTATCCAACTAATATCTTTCTCTCCACTTGACTGTAAGCTACATAAAGGCAAAAAACATGTCGGTTTTGCCCAACACTATATCCCTAATGTTTAGCACACTGTAGCTGACACATAGTAGGTATTCAATGTTTGTTAAATGAATGAGCAAATCTTCAGCAAAACAATGGGCAACCAGGTGAAATTGACAACGAGATGTAGGGCTTCCGCTAGAACCACGGTTCCATGTTTTGACCACAGGACAGGACATGGAATCTGGCTGCAGATCATTGTTTCCTAATGGCAACAGGACAAGGTGTCAGGGAATAATGTCCTGTTCCCCCTGCCATGGCAGGCTTTGGACAATGAACTTAGAACCTAAGCCAGTTGAGAGCAAACCTGCAGGAGACACAAGGGCCAAAGAAGTATGTGCAATGACAACTGTGAGAAATGCTGCAAATCAGGGGTGCGTGGAAATAAAAAGGCATTTGATAGTGGAGTTGGAGGGGGTTGGCCTGGTCACAGAGTCAGGGAAGACTTTTCTGGGGACTTGAGAAGAGATTAGTACAGATCCACCAGGTGACAAAGGGAGGGGAAAACCCTCCTGTTCTTTACTTCTGCCTTTACTCTTTTCCCCATCCTCATTCTACTCTTCCTGTCCTAGAATCCTGGAGGGTGACACAATTAGTGTCAAATGAAGTATACGTTAGTTAAGGTGTAGGCTATGCTGTTGCAACAAAGACCCAACAATACAGTAACTTACCTAAAATAACAGGCTTTTATTTTCCCTTACGCGTCCACAGGTGAGCAGTCCAGAGCTGCAGGGTTGCATTGCCCTCCCTGGCATGTGGCTTCCATTTCTGGGTCCCAGGCAGCTGCTCCAGGCATTGCCATTTCAATGCCAGCAAGGAGGAGGAAAGAGAGGAAGTGGAGGGTGCCCTGCTGTTTTTTTAAAGATGCGATCTGGCAGTGGCACATACCACTTGCTCTTACGTCCTCCCAGCCAGAATTTAGTCACATGACTATACCTACCTGCAGGGAGCGTGGGGAATGCAGCCTCTGGCAGGGTAGAAAAGAATGGATTATGGAGGAAGATGAGCAGTTTCTACTGCAGAGGATGAGATCATTAATCCAGGGAAATAAATTTATCCCTCAACACCTCTTAACACTCACCTAAATGTCGACAGAAGTTCCTATTTCATAGGCTAGAGCAGGAAATCTGATGGCGCGCCCAGTCTCAAACCAGTGAATGATCTACTCCAGAGTCTTCCCAAACTCCCACTATTTTAGAACCCCCTTTACCATTTTTACCATCCATGTCCCATGCAAAATCATGTCACAGCCCTTGTACCAGAGGTGCACATACCCCTCCTGTCCGTCCTACACACTTCCTGCAGATCCTCCAGACTCGTTCATGATCTCCTCCCTGTGTAACAGGAAAATGTATTCCAGAATTAAACACTGCAATAATCAGAGAACCTTAAACCAGAGGTTCTCAAACCTCTGTGCACATCAGAATCACCTGGGGAACATAAAAAGACACTATTATTCAGGCCTCGCCTTAGAACAATCAAATGAGAATCTCTAGGTGAGGGTTATGGACTTCAGCAATTTTTATTAATACAAGCTCCCCAGGGGATCTTAATGTCAAGAGGGAAGAGATCCAGTGCACTAACATTCAGTGCCTTCAATTTCCATAAAGGGCAGAAAAGGTCTGTTTCTTTCTACTTCATAAGAAGAGACTTGCTTGGCCCTGGCGTGGATGGGGGTGGTTCATCTCATTAACCTAACGTCACATTTGTGCTCATCGTTGGTAGGGAAAGGAGGCAAGATGGATTTCTTTCCCACAGTGGGTCTATAAGACAGAAGATGTGGATTTTCCCCAAGGCCATTCAGCAAGTCAACAAGCTCCTAACTCCCACTCCAAAGCTCAAGCCACATGATTTTTTCAATGTAGGTCAAGGATAGGTCACTGACTTCCATGGCCTCTCCTCATCTACTCACCTTGGATGAAGGTCAGGAAAATAACCACTAATCCAACCAATACCAAGCACCATACATTTTTCTAAGTACTTTACATATATGAAACTGAGGCACGAAAATATTAAACAATTTGGCAAGGTCACAGAGTTAGGAAGTGATAAAGCTAGGATTTGAACACGGGCAATCTGGTTCCAGAATCCACGATCTTGACCGCTATACCAGACCATTTCTGCCGCAGGAAGGAGGTAGCTATTTCCATTGCTGTGACCACAGGTCAAAAAGAAGCCAATATTGGATTCAGACCGAACCAAGATTTGTTGAGCATCTAAATGTGCTGGGAAACTTCCAATTTACCTCTCAAGAAGATTCTGAAGCAACAGACGTTCAAGTCCTCCCGGCCTCTCATCCACTTCTTCTATACTGGAGCCCCTCTAGAACACCTCTGCCCTACCCTGCTTTCTGAGATTGCTGTAGGGGGCTGCTTTCCTTCCATTCCTCTGTTCCCAGGAGGGCTCAGCAAAGACTGCTCTCACTGGGTGCATGAACCAAGCCACTGCCCAGAGACAAGCTGTCTGCCTGCAGCCTACAGGGAAAGTCTGGCTGCTGAAGCTCCATTAACCCCGATATGTGGGCTCACGAGAAGGCATTCAGGGAACACAAGAGTGGCTGGTAAGGAGAAAGTACCATGCGTGTCACCCTTTTGTTACTCCCTTTCTGCGTTGTGACTCTGACAAGCTCTGCCTGACACATGGGCATTAATTTTTCATGCCACCCTGCTACAGACACACAGATTTGTTTGGAGCAATAATAAATGAAATGCAAATGTAGCTGGAAGCCCAGTGCTGAGATCCTGAGGCTACAGGTCACATCGTGCTTCCACTTCCTTTTCCTGTCTCCGTGACACCTTCAGTTGCTGCTTCACATCTGCTCTTGTGGCTCCACAAAGCAAAAGGTGACTGCCCAGGAAAGGGAATACAATATTCTCAGCTGGTAGCAGGAAAGTTGATTAAGAAAAATTCACTCCCTGAACACGGCTTCTGATCTCCTGTTCATCTTCATTTGAACCATCCTGGGTAGATGTGTTTTAATTGCAAGCCACTTCCATTCTTTTTCTGGAAGCAGGCAGGACATAAATTATAAAATAAATAAATGATTAAGAAACATCTAATTATTGTGATTAGTTTCTTACTTGAAGGTACTTCCAAGCTGCTTCTTATTAAAGTCATTCATCAAGGAGCCACCGTGCCCTTTCCAGAGGCTCTGCTCCCAGGCCCAGTGCAGCCCTCGCTGTCTTGTGCTCGCAGCGCCTAACAAACACGGAGAATATTGATGGCTGCGAATTCCTCCCTCAGCCTAAACTCCAGCATGATGGATAGGTACTTCCCTAAACATGGCGAGTATTTCTCCAGCCATTCATCAGCCCAACCACAAATACAGGTGTCAGCCCGAGCGGACGTCAGACTCTAACTGCCTCCTCCAGAGCATACGTAGAGAGAAAAGCTCCCATTTCCCACACAGGGACCTCATCAATTTTTCATGTGCTGCAGTCCCTTGACTTATTAAATATTTATAACAATGTCATTATTTACCAAACAAGCCACCAGGCTGCATCTGAGGTCCCCCAGTGCAAGATTCTGAGTGTACATAGCAGAGACCTTCCCTCAGCTCCCCTGTTCCTCTGGAGAACCTTTTTAATAGAGGGGTTGGGTCCAGCAGGCAGGTTTCTCTGCCTTTCTTCGAAAATGCCTAAGGTCTTGCCTAGGCTTTAATACAGGCAACTTCAGAGCCAGAGGTGCAGCACCCTGCTGGAGACTAAAGGACAATGAAGCCAGGGGTGTCATTGAGCTGGGGACCCAGCCTTGCTGTTCTGGGTTGTCACGCTGGCCTCCCCTGTCCTCTGGTCCACTCTCCAAGTCACTCTCCTCTCTGATTCCATGGTCAGGAGCTTCAGTGCTTCCAGGTAATGGCAAATGATAAGCCTCTAGGCAACAAAGAACCTCATTCGCGCCACAGATTCACGGAGCACCAGCTGGTGCGCGGCACTGCCTCAGGTGCTAGGGATGACACGACGTGGCACACACCATGGGCTGCCTCCCCAGCACTCCCCCTCCCAGTGTCTTCTGTGCCAGAGCCCAACCTCAATGCCCAACACTGGCTGGAAATGCCAGAGTCTTCCTTGCAACCTGGTCATGGGCAGGTGATCTGAGGTTAGGTGTTCAGAGAGCAGAGGTGGCTCTGAAGTGTATTTTCCTTTCCAGTTAAAAGACACCTAGGTAGAGAAAGGTCCCACCTTCTTCAGCTGGGTGTTGTAGCACTTTCAGAACTGCAGCAGCCAGTGGACGCAAGTCTGAGGACAAATGCTAACACACTGAGAATGGCAGGAGAAGACTATGAGCCTTGGTCCTTGATGGCACAGCTGAGGCACTGAGCCAGGCCCTGCACCGGCCCTGCCTCTGGACTTCTCATTAAGTGAAGCTTTTAAAATGTCTGTCTTTCACCATTAGAATACCACAGTAATATAAATTGTTGCAGGCAAGATCCACTGACGGATGCTAAAATTAGCGGGCCGACGTTTGAGAACAAACAGGATATTTGCATGGCCTAAAAAAAGCATCTCCGCCAAGATATGTATTAATGATGAAGGAGAAAATAGTGCCTTTACAGGGGTGACTCCCAGCTTAACCAAGTGATCAAGGTTAGTATCACCAGTAGTAAGACATACTGATGCCTTATTCACCCCCTTATGAAGCACTGAGGGGCACGTTGCTTTCGTGATATTCTTGCCAAAAAATGCAAACCCTCAATCTAATCATGAAGATACGTGAGATAAACCCGAAATTGAGGGACATCCTATGTAAGTGGTGAGAACTCTTCAAAAGTGTCAAGGTCACAGAAGACTGAGGAGCTGTCACGGACTAGAGAGACTAAGGAGACATGGCAACTAAATGCGATGTAGCGTCCGGGATTGACTTCTGGAATAGAAAAGTATTAGTGGAAAAACTGGTGAAATCCAAATAAAATCTGTAGTTACTAATAATAGTATTGTACCAACATTAATTTCTGATTTTGATGATTGCACTGTGGTTATACAAGCTGTTGACATTAGGGGAAGCTGGCTGAAGGGTACACGGGAATTCCTTGAACTACTTTTAAAACTTTTCTGTGAGTCTAAAATTATTTAAGTTCTAAAAAACCAACCCAAGGAGGCTCTCCTAAATTGTTACCAAAAAGTAGAAACTTCATCACTTCCTGAATTTGCTGTAGTAAAGGTTACTCAGGGATTACAAAGAAAAGGATTTTTATCAATCTAGGATTCCC
>RJWJ010014781.1:0-37367 GCA_004363605.1 Indri indri | reverse complement strand
TTTTTTTTTTCTTTTATGTTAAAGATCTTGGATGAGTTTTAGAAGCCTATATTCTTCTCTGTGCTTAAGACTGTACAACTCTTTTGTATATTTAAAATGATTCCCAGTAAATTTTGGATCTTTCCTGACTGTGGACACAATTCCAAAGTCCCTTTACTGACAAACAAGAGTTACAATGTACTATGTCACACTCAGAAAGCAATCACTTCTTGATCTTCTGAAAATCTTGCTTTTACAAGTTTGTTCAACCATCCATCCATTCATTCATCTACTGAACATTTACCAAAGTTCTCATTGCCATGAAATGCCTTTTCTGAGGAAGAAATCAAGTAACCGAGAATTTATTGCCTCTTGTCGAGGAGAAACATGTCAGAAAAGATGCAGCCCTGGTTCTTTCATCTACACGATGAGGATAGTGATGAATACAAAACCTGCACTAGGCTGAGGATATCATCAACCCTGAATGAATGGTGGTGTGGGCACTCTAGCCCTTCACATAGCACTGAACTCTGTGGTCTGGAAGTTTGTTTCTGGGAATGGCAGGAGGGTCACCTCATCTTTTAATGAGCATTCAGGAGTATGTTGAGGTTATTACTTGTTTGGTGACTGGGGTGAGGGTAAAACACTGCAGATTCAGTCTCAGAAGTTTTTTAAATGACAGTGGAGCTTGGAGCATCATGGAATTCAGCTGTGCACTGAAACAAAATCAAAGTGTTCACTAACAAATATCCACTGAGCATCCACCTCTCAGCCACAACTCAGCACTGTTCTGGATGCTGCGCATACAAAAGTGAATAAAACAGGCAGAACAAATCCCTGCTGTCATGGAGCTCGCACTCTGATGGCTCCAGTCTTCACACAACTAGGGTGGAAGAGGCAGCCAGGAGAATTGTTTAAATCCCTGTCCAAACTGAAAAGGGACTTTGTCATGCCAGGCATAATTCCTATTTTACATGAGAAGAATCATGAGTAGCCGTGGGAGCCTATGGATTATCTGGGAGCATCCTGCGTTGTTCTTGTTTTATTTTGTTTTGTTTTGTTTTAGAAATCCCAATTAATTTCTATATATTTGACATTAAAGAAATTTTACAAGAGTTTCTTTGGACATTTTTCCCTTATTCCATCATGACAACCACAGAGCAGTATCTAATATGAGCAATAATAATAATAATTAGGCTATATAACATAAATTGTTACTACACTATAACCTGTATCAAATTGCACCTTCCAATAAAGTTCTATTTCAAAAACCATTGTATTTTGAGGCATCTCGAACTGATCTGTATGAATTTTATAGTTTCTCTTAAGACTTTAATGTGAATTATTAAAGTCATCTGATGAAAGATGACTTGAACTGGGCTTTATTCAATTATTTAATGTATCCTGAGGTTTATACAAATGGATTAAAAGTGTCATAGTCTAGCATTGGGCCCTTCTCATGTAGTCTTCACTCACTTTTATTAATAAACAAGAGTGTGATAGTTCTTACCAAATGACAGCAGACTTCTGTGGCTGATCTCTGGTTATTCTAGAGTTTGCATTTCTGTGTTTCCTAGAGAATTTGCACAGTTTGTACGTTATAGATGCCGTGTATATTATATTTTCTTTTTTAATTCCTGTGATCGTAGTGATTTAGTCTCATTGGCCATTGTGTTTTCTTAGGTAATTTTAAATTTCAAATTTTATTCAGTAAAGAAGCTCTATTGCAAAGCTTTATCATGAACCCCACAAGTAAGGTGTTTTTTTTTCTTTTTTTTATTTCAGAATATTACGGGAGTACAAATGTTTTGGTTACCTAAATTGCTTTTTGTACCATTTGGGTCAAAGTTACAAGTGTGCCCATCCCCCACATAGTGTGCCCTCTACCCCTTAGGGGCGAATCTAACCATCCCCTCCTCCCTGCTCCCACCTGCTTGATTTCCAATGAAGGTTATTTCCATGTGTGCACTTAAGTGTTGATTGATTAGTTCCAATTTAATGGAGAGTATGTGGTGCTTGTTCTTTCATTCTTGTGATACTTCACTTAGAAGAATGGTCTCCAGCTCCATCCAGGTTAATGTGAGAGGTAATAGTTCACTATTTTTTTTTATGGCTGAGTAGTACTCCGTGGTACACATATACCATATTTTATTAATCCACTCATGTATTGATGGGCACTTGGGTTGTTTTTACATTTTTGCAATTGTGAATTGTGCTGCTTAAACATTCTAGCACAGGTGTCTTTTGTATAGAATGTCTTTTTTTCTTCTGAGTAAATACACAGTAGTGGGATTGCTGGATCAAACGGTAGGTCTACTTTTATTAACAGTTCTTTGAGGTATCTCCATACTGCTTTCCATAGAGGTTGTACTAATTTGCAGTCCCACCAGCAGTGTATAAGTGTTGCTATCTCTCTGCATCCATGCCAACATTTGTTGTTTTGGAACTTTTTGATACAAGCCATTCTCACTGAAGTTAAGTGATATCTCAGTGTGGTTTTGATTTGCATTTCCCTAATGATTCGAAATGTTGAGCATTTTTTCATATGTTTATTGGCCATTAGTCTATCTTCTTTTGAAAAGTCTCTGTTCATGTCTTTTTCCCACTTTTTAATGGGACTGTTTGATTTTTTTCTTGCTGGTTTGCTTGAGTTCTTTACAGCTTCTAGTTATCAACCCTTTGTCAGATGTATAGTATGCAAATATTTCTCCCATTCAGTAGGTTGTCTATTCGATCTAATGATTGTTTTTTTTTTTTTTAGCTGTGCAGAATCTTTTTAATTTTATCGAGTCCCATTTATTTATTTTTGTTGTTGCCGTGATTGCTTTTGGGGTCTTCTTCATAAATTCTTTGCCACATCAGAGCTGAAAAATGTCTAAACTTACAGTGTTAACAGCATTGTTATAACCCTGCTATCTAAGAATGTAGTTTAATTTGTGAAGTTTAAATCTTATAAGTGAATCAAATTCATTTAGTCGTATGAGTAACGGTTCATGAATGTTCATGCCAGCATTATTTGAAATCTCCAAAAACTGGAAAAAAACACAAATGTTCATCAACAGGTGAATAGATAAATAAGATACTATATAAGCAGACTAAGAGACACTACTTAGCAATAAAAAGGAAAGAAATGGGGATATAAACAACACCACAATTGATTGCACAAATGTGCTGAATGAAAGAAGCAAGAGAAAAACAGAGTATGGTCATGCACCGAATGAAAACATTTTGCTCAGCAATAAACTACATATATGATAGTGGTCCCATTAAAAAATTCCTATTGCTTAGTGATACTGTAGCTCAACAGATTTTTCACGTTTGTGGTAATGCAGGTGTAAACAAACCTCTGCTGCCAGTCTTATAAAAAAGTAAAGCACATATAATTATGTGCAGTACATAATACTTGCTGATAATAAATGTCTGTTATTAGTTTATGTATTTACTATTGTCTTAGGCAATTTTTTGTTGGTATAAAGGAGTACCTGAGGATGGGTAATTTGTAAAGGAAGGAGGTTTATTTGTCTCACAGTTCTACAGTCTGTATAAGAAGTGTGGCAGCGGCATCTGCTCAGGGCTTCTGGTGAGGGCCTCAGGCTGCTTCCACTCATGGCAGAAGGCACAGGGGAGCCAGCTGTGCAGAGATCACATGGCAAGGGAGAAAGTAAGGGGTAGGGAGAGGTGCCAGTCCTTTCCAAGTCTTTCTTTCTCTTTCACATTACACACACACACACACACACACACACACACACACACACGGCATTTTAAATTTCAAATGCAAAGAAGGGCACTTCTGCTATTACCTTTACAAGACTAACTCAGGTTCCAAAAACAAGATAAGTTATAAACCAAATGAAAACATGTGAAGATGATAAAGAATAGAAATTTTTGTTTCCTGAAATTCCAGTTCTTGAGTGACACGTGTAGTCTCAATCCCTGGCTTCCACAGTGCTTATGATGTTAACCATGCTTTCCTATAGGAAGCAGCAAACAATCCTAGATTTCCCCAAAGCCTGGTGTCCCAACAACTGCCAACAGCAACTCCTTCCCCCTGGCCAGAGTTTGAAACAATCATTGCAGGATTTGCCCTGCTAATCACACTGGGCAGTACACACAAAGTCAATATTTTGAGTGGCACCTCTTTAGAAAATACAAAAGTTAGTAACACAAAGAAATCAGACGTTCTTATCGGAGCTTACACCTGAATGTGTGTCACTTTGCGAACAGAGCACTAGGACAGACTCATATTTTCTCCTGGGTGCTTCCCTAAGGGAAGATAGAGCACCTGGAAAAACTTTGTAGCTCTCATAGAAAAGGGACTGTTCAGAGAGGGCAGAGTCACTTACTGTGCAGCTAGAAGCTTCCTGCAGCTCACATGTACAGGTTTCTTGTTGCAACAAATGTCCTAACTATCCTCTGGGTTAAAAGAATTAATATCGTATCATTAAGAGATGTGCTGTTTGAATTGTTAGCCTGCTTTTACAAACCCATAAAGGGAAAAATTAACTCAGTGTTCTTTCTGATGCCAGTGTTCATGCTAGATAACTGTATGCCTTGCTCTCTCACCTCCTTGGGTTCTTATTAAAATGTGACTGCAGTCAAACGTTTTTGATCTCCTATTTAAAATTGAACCACACCAAAACCACCAAAACCCAACCACACGCAATACCATTTACACTCCCTATACCCCTTCTCTGTTTTATATTTTGTGCATCAAATAGAAAACTTTGTATTTTACTTATTTATTTTCTAGCTACCCTCCTCCTTCCACTAATCTCCACAAGATTTTTTTTTCTAATTTATTCACTTCTGTATTTCCATGGCCTAGAAAAGTTCCTGGTATACATGGGCACTAATTAAATATTGGTGAATAAATGAATGGTTATGATATAAAGAGGAGAGGATAGGTCCAATACACAGATGAGAGTCTAATTCATTGACAGACTAGTAAAAGTAAGCAATGAAAGTTTTCCTTACATGTTAATAGTAAATCCTCCATGAGCTTCAATGAACAGAGCATCCAGAATTTTATATCCCAATAATTAAAACAATAATTTTCTGAACCGTTCCCATTGTTATTCCATGAGATCTTGACATGACATGTGTTAGTTATTAAAAATATGTCTATGGATAAATACATTTTAGGATATATATTAGATTTATTTCCTAGAGAAGCATAATTCACATTTTTTAGGAGCTCTGAGAAATTCTGCAATAAAATCAAATTTAAAGAAATACGTCAACGAACTAATTTGTTTAACCCGCTTTTCCAAATTTATCTGATAATAGTATCCCCTTCCACTTTGAAATATCTGTTAACATCACATTGAACAATAGTATTCATTGAAGCACCTTTTAGGAATTTGTGGCATATCCAACCTATTCTTCTTCTCTGAGGGAAAAGAAACACTACATTGGTCATTAAAGGTTCAGAAGGTGTAACACCAATACAGCATTCTGAAAAGGGCTGCGTAAGAATTAAATTTGGCCAAACAAGAACTTAATCATAATGACGAATCAAAAGGAGAAGGACAAACATTTTACAGAAACAGTATGAACAATGGATTTATATAATTAAGACTCAGCAATGAACTTATACAGACTTAGAGCTAAGTTCACATAATTGCTGATTAATTTTTGAAGTTTAGTGCAGTTTTAGAAAAGGATTTTGAAATAGAATATTTAATACAAAAATAAAATTGATAATATATAGACAGGAATTTGGGAAATAATGAAAGTTATAAATAGTAGATAGAGTCTCCATTAAATTTCAGAGCAGTTAACCCTCCATTTAAATATGCCTACTATACACACAAAAATTAATTACTGACTAATTATGGATTAAAATTTAACATCAAGACTAAAATAATAACAATATGTCTAATAAAGAGGAGAATATTTTAATAATTTTGGACTAAAATCTTTCTAAGCAGAATACTATGGTCAGAAGACTAATAAAAGGAAGTAACAGGTGTCTCCATTATACTTAAATATTATACATGAACAAAGTCAGAAGAACAAAATTTAAAGAGAAACAGCAATCTTTATAGAACATTGACAACAAATATAACAAAGGGTTATGTCTTTAACTTACAATTTAATAAGAATGAACACAAGAACCCTTAATTCTTAGCTTTCTTCATGAAAGACAGAAACACAAGTAAACATTTAACTTTTGAAAAGAGGTTTGAACTATTTTAAATAGTATCCATAAATTTGTCAAAATTAGTAAGATCTATAATTCTTAGAATTGGCAAGTGTTTGAAGAAGTAGGCACTCTCAGGTATAGCATTGGTAGGACTGTCTTTCTCTCCCAATAAGGATCAGAGTTGAAACTATTCTTTCACCCCAACAACTCCACTCCTAGAAATTTATTCAAAAGGAAGAACTGGAAATATGCAAATGACATGTCTATTATTCAACGGAGCTTTTCACTCTGTAATTGAGGGAATAACTAACAACAATTAAAATGTGGGAGGATTTATAACATAGGTAAAAAAAAAAAATGAACTTTGGAATTAGGACCCTGCTATATTGAATACGGAGATATTTGGGAATGTCTTAAATTCCCTAAGTCTTAGTATCTCATGTGACAAAAAGAGATCCTACTAGTAGATATAGTAGATAGCATATA
Source organism: Indri indri (assembly GCA_004363605.1). Classification (NCBI taxonomy): domain Eukaryota; kingdom Metazoa; phylum Chordata; class Mammalia; order Primates; family Indriidae; genus Indri; species Indri indri. The sequence continues at coordinate 30,757 of RJWJ010014781.1, read as the reverse complement.
AGGTGCTGCAAGAGTTAAACTAGTTAATGTATGTAAAATACTTTTTCCATTGCTGGAACATAACAGATGCACAAACAGTTGTGCTTGTGTATGTGTATGTACACATACACACATGCACACACACAAAAATACTGATTTAATGGATTATATAACTCTTCAAACAAATGACATGTGCTTTGACATATAAAATGTGTTCGATATTTTAAGTCAAAAGCAACCAGGTCCATTATATACTGTATTAGATATGTTTATATCATATGTCCAGTTATATATTAAATAGTAGAGGGCATATCATGAAAAAGTACATATTAAACTATTAGGAATGATTATCTCAAAAAGCAGGGATGTGTTAGGTCAGAGAAAAAGATTAAGGAGAAGAGGAGACTTTCTTTTTTTTTTTCCACTATCATTCCCAAAGAAGAAGACTTTCATTTTCTACTTTATATATTCTATAATATTTAAATATTTTTGCAACAAATGTGTAAGCTTTTATAAGTCAGCAGTAACAACAAAAATACCCCTCTTGGAAAAAAAAATCAAAGCTAAATGAGACTATTTTATATATCTTCATATCATTCTCTGAAGATTTCCCCAAGCAGGCAGGACATGTTACTGATGTTGTTCAATGTTTTTTCCATTTCAGATTGAAAAAAATTTTTTTTTTTTTACAGAATTTACCCCTGTACCCAAATTTGGGTATCCCTAAGATTCATTATCCCTACCTATTAATCTTTTTATTTTAAAAAAAACTTTCAATGATTTATTTTTCAATCCTAAGAACTGAATTCCCCATGACTTAATTAATACTATTATAGGATTAGAATGAGATTTAATAATGAACTCTAGGGATACCATTTAAAAATCATTTTCAAAACTCTTCTGAATTTGAAAGTGAAGTGAAATACTGAGTTGAGACACAAAGAGCAAGCTAATTTCAAAGTTAGAGGTTAATCCTAGGATTATGTATTTGAATAAATTTTGTATGTAATTTCATCATTTGAAGAGAAAGACTTAAATACCGTTTCCAGGTCTGCTTAAATAATCTCTCACTGCAGCAATACATTGAAATTTAATTACATCCGGGATGATGATTCTCCTGCCAGGCCTGGAAAATTTGTATACATTCATCCAGTGTTCATTTTAAACTGGAGTGCAACTCTAAGAGTATCTGCAGCAGTGATGAGGGTAGAGAAAGAAGACCAGATTGCACAAACACAGACTACTGGTGAATTTATTGCGCCAAAAAGAGTAGCTCCATGAAAACATCTTCTGTGAATAATTTTCTAGCTGAAAAGAAGTAGTTTATCATTCACTTAGTAACATGAATTTATGATGGAGCTAGATGGTCTAGAAATACTAAACCAGTATTTCTGGAGTTCATGAAATCAGAAACCTGGTATCATCAGAAATATTTTTTTGAGAAAAATCTTTCTAATGCAGTGAAACCTCTCATACTAACTTATTTAGAATAGAGCATAATTTAAAGCAAATATTATATTGGAAATATAGCCTTAAAATATTTTTGAATAAAAAATTTCTATTTCATATCTGAAGAAATGGTCTATTGTACTTTACTAAATGAAAGAAATGATCTGAAGCCACTAAATTAAGATAACGTTTTTAGAACTCATAGTTCACTTTAAAAAGATTTTATTAAAATTGCTTCTAAGCTTTCTCAGTTCAACTCAATTTCTATTTTCTAAATACAATGCAAATATCTGATCAAAATACTCAATATATTAGCCTGTTGCAGATAGTCGAAATGTATACCAAATCTTCTCACCATGTGTGCCAGTACATCTCCAATCCAAACCACCAGCATCTCACATCTGGACTTTTGCAATTGTCTCCTTCAGTACACGCTTCCTGTGGTCTATTCTCAAAGCGATCCTTTCAAAATTTCAATCTTTTTATTTATCGTGTTTGTGTTAACAAGACTTCCTGAATCTTGAGTGTGATGTATTTTATTATTTGGGTGGAAAAATTAGTCATTATTTACATATCCTTTTGTTCCATTCTCACTTCTTTCCTTATAAAAACTTTTATATACTAAATTAAAATTTATTAATATCACTGCCTCTTGTTTGTCTCCTACTTTCTCTTCTGTATTTTTCACTTTTTGTCTCTGTTTTTCATTATGGATATGTTTTTCTCACCTATGTATCAATTCACTAATTCTATCTTCAGCTGTCCTTAACCTATTTTTAAACATATCCATTGAGATCTTAATTTTTAATGGTTTTTTAGTATTTTTTTATATTTTAATTTATTATCCTAAAATATCTTTTGGTCTTTTTCAATTCTGCAATCTTCCTTTTTAAAATAGTTTACAGCTGTCTACTGAAATTCCCTATCTTTTCTCACTTTGAATATACAAGCATAGATATTTTAAACTCTCTTTCTCACAACTAAAATATCTTAATCCCCTAAATGTCTGCGTCTGTTTTCTGTTGTTTCTCCTGATTTTTATTCATGTTGTTCCATAGCCATTGTGTGTTTAATTATTCTTTATTGCATGGCAGACATTGTATATGAAAAAAATACTTTCAGAAATAATTTTGGGCCTAGAAAAATGATGTATTCTTCTGGACAGTTTTGTTTTCTTTTGCCAGGTTCCTTGGAATACCAGCAATCAGGGATACCTGTAATTTAATTTTCAGTGTTAGATGATTCAGTGCTAGATTTTATTCCCCATGAGGGCTATTCTATTTCTAATTTGTCCTAAGAACTTTGGAGTCCTAAATGAACTAATGGAGAGTTTATCAGACTCTCTCTCACCTTTGAGAAGCTCAAGACTTCAACTTTTGTTCTGGTAGCCACACAAAACTGGCTTCTTTTTTTTTTTTTTTCCTTCTTTTTTTTGATGTTGGCATAATTTAATAGAATAGAAGAAAGAATGTGTGTATCATTACATACTCCTATACAGATTTAAGTCACTTTCTTCAATTTTTTAAATAATGTATACCACTTAGTTTACTCTCTTTTTGCATTAGTACTTATTTTTTTTATGATCAAAAATTTTTTTTCTATTTCAGCATATTACAGGGGTACAAATGTTTAGGTTTGGAATTGAAAAATGCCTGTAGGGGAAAGGTGTCTCTAGAGTTCAAGCTCACCACCACCTGAGTTTTGTTTATTCTCTCTGGTTTTCGTTGAGGACTTATGTACTATCAACTTTCTAATACTCTAAGCCAAAGATTTATTTGTTTGTTTGCTAATATACTTGTCCAGCTTATCTATTTGTACTAGGTATTCAAAATTACTCAGGCTTCCATTACCAAAAATAAAAGGTGCTGGTTTTACATGAAGAGGTAAACACAGAAGCAGATGCCAGAAATCTGGAATAGTAAGATGTGGTGAGAGCAAGGATCCCAGGTGATGTACATCTCAGTTGATACCAAGTTCACCTGATGATTAGTAGACTAGTCCCTCAGTATTCCCCAGACAATGTCCTGATACACTATAAATCCTCAAGGAAGAAGAAGTGAGGGAGGAATGTCTTAATTGATTGAGATAAACCTCTGTTGTCTAAATTTACCTGAATCGATTGATATTATTGGGATTGGACCACTATTGAAGGATATTATTTAAAGAGAATATAAAGTTAGTCATTTAGAGCATTAGTGCGCATATCTGGGCCTTAATGTATGCCTATTATATAACTATATATACCTAACCTTAGTTATGACCTCTGTTGTTACTCAGAATTGACCACAGTGTTCAGAAAATGCTTAATTCCTTTCTGAGTGATTTTCTATCAGGTTTAATTTAATATAAAATTAGAAAACATTTTATAAGTCCTTAATCTAATAAAGTTAACAATAATTACAAGGTATTATTACTGAATCTTCTATATATCAAGAACTGTGCTATACTTTTTTAGATATTTTAGAGGGGCAGTATAGCCTACCTGCCTGGGTTCAAATCCTAGCTCTGCCTCTTACAACCTGTGTGACCTTATGAAAGTTACTTAATCTCTGGATACCTCAGTTTCCTTGCCTTCAAAATTTGAAAAATAATAGCACCTGCTTCAAAAGGTTGATTTAACAACTGAGTTCATTTATGTAAAGTTTTTAGAACAGAACCTGGTAGGTATAAAGTACTCAATAAAAGTTAGCTACTGTTAATCTCTAAATTAAAATAAATCTCCAAGACTGATGTTATTTCCATTTTTAAGGAAATAGATTTTGCGATAGTAAGCAACTTGCCCAAACTTAGTAAGTGGCAGAATCTAGTAATGAACCTGAGTTTGTCAGGTTCTAAAATTTGTAGTATATTCAATTCATGACAATGACCCTGTTTTTATCTCACCAGATGGTCTCATTTTCTATTTGACTGAGATCAAGTCCATAGCATTGAATATATCAAATTTCTTCTCTCCACACCCAAATCTCTCTGCATAATTTTATCATTTCCCTTTGTTTCCTTGTTTCCTTCACTAAATCATATGCCTCAGTTTTTACTTTCCTTCTCCATTGGATTCCCTCTTCCCATAGCTATACTTGTCATCTTCATTCCTAAACAGTTAAATACAAAATAAACTATGCATAAAAACCATACGTAAAAATAAACTATCACTTTTTCAGGAAGCTCTCCTATTTCTCTTTTTATATTCAACATTTTTAAAATTTAATATTATTCACTGCCCTGAAGCACCCATCTACAGTAAATCCACTGTGATTTAGTTTCCATTACTACCATTCAACGGAAACTTCTCTCTTAAGACAGAATTTCCAAGTCAGCTATTGTTGCTCTATCATCTACCTTGGACATTCTTGCAAGATTTTACAGTTAACAATTCCCTCTTGATCATTCCATTAATTTTGTGGTCCTGAAATATCCAAGATTACCACTTATGTCAATTATTTATTATTAGTTAACTTTTCAAACATTTTCTAATAGTTCTCCATCCTCTAAATGGTGGAACTTCTTCTAACTCTCTGAACTGAGCATTCTTTCTCTTTGAATTTGTGGTCACATCCACTCCTAAACCTTGACCATAAATTATACAGGTGTTTCTAAAACCTTATCTTTGAACCTGCAGTTCTATCAAAACCAAGGCACATTTTGAACTGCTTAGAGAATTCATTGATTATGTACGTTTCCAACCTCAACATAAATCATTTTAGTTTACAAACTATTATTAAGAAGTGAAAGTAGAATCTAAGCTTTCTTTTTTTCAACAACATTCATTCTCACTTGTTCAAACTTTTCTTTCTACTCTGTTACCTGGAATTGAGACATGTACTGCCAGGAACTGAGGGAAAGTATATTATCCACATGAGAATGCTTTGAAGACCATAATGACAGTTCATGATTTTTCATTTATGTTTTTAACTTTGCCGATTTTGAAACATACCTCCTCTTTCTGTTCTGACATTAGCATAGAAAAAACAGTTGATATACATGTATTATTTTATATCATTATTGTCTATGATTTATCTGTTATCAAGTTAACCCTAAATTTTTTTTTCTATCCCAACAGCGTTATGCTGTTAGATATTTAACAAGCTCTTCAGAGGTGGGCAGAGTAAAGGGTCCCAACTTGTAGCATATTCCTATTTCTGTGGTCTACATACTGCCACCACCTCCTATTTAAAGCTTCCAGTGTGACATCATTGAACACAGATTTGGGAAAGAGCAAAGCCAGCTATCCTGAGCCAGTATGAGTTGGCTCCAGTACAGCAGCACTGACTCCACGAAAGAACATCCTATGACCTCATCTTTTCCTTTTGAGTTTTTGTATTCAGGAAATTAGGAACATTGATAGCAACAGTTGAATTGTTATGATATCCTGTAATAGTAAAAATGTCCCCAAATAATAATCTCATTGTTTGGGGCAGGGAATGGTAGGGTTCTTGATCATTTAATTAATTATTCAAAAATATTTATTAAGTGTTTATAATGTGGTAGGTAAACTTAGAATGCTGGGAATCCACATAAGAAAGACAGGCAAGATATTGCTCCAAAGAGCTCATATTCCTGTTCAGGGAGACAGACAGGAAACAAATAACAAAAATAAAAATTTTAAAAAGATTTTTTCATAATAAAAAATAGAGTTGTGAAATTAGAGAGTAAGAGTAGTTCATATCTAACCTAATCAGTTTTTTTCTTCTATTTTTGCAGCTTTAAAGGTCTTATTTAGTAAAAACTAAACTTCTTTGTGTTATTATGGAAACAACTCATTTTCATTTGTTCTGTGAAGTTTGATTCTATTTTTCAGAACTTTCAGAATTCAACTGAGCAAAATATAAAATGATTGAATTTAGTGGCATGCATAAAGAAAACATGTATATTCTTCTTCCCCCTCCCCCTGCCTTCTGTAGTGCCAGAAGGGAAAAGATGTTGTCAGAAGCATAAGATCATTGACCTTTAATATTGAAAGGAAATGAAGTGTGATCAGATGTGGAAAAGCCATTTCTTTCATGGTTTGAGGGCATCTTAGCCTCTTTTTTTTTTTTTTTTTTTTTGCCTTTTTGAAGAATTATTTCTAAAAAACATTCACAAAAATATCCATTGTGCCATTGACAAGACTTGAATTAATAATAGAGTCATAATTTATCATTCAACAATATTAAACAATTATGTTGAAATAACTGCCAATTAGCTTCCATATAATATCATTCTAGAGAAATGATTACAGTCTTTAATCCTTGATCGAATTACTATATACAATTAGTGAAATAGTTACTTATCCAAATGATAAGCATTCATAAATATATTAGAAATCACATTCATGGGTTGTGTTTATATTCTGCATTTCACAGATATTTTCCATTATGAATTAAAGGAGGTATGACAATTTTTCTTATTTCAATAGACACATTTTGCACAGCTTTCCTTTTACTTCAGGATCTAATTCAGGCAACTGGCTTGGGAATATAAGTGCATGCATGATTATTTTCATTACCACATTATTCATTTATATAGCATCTCTCTACCTCAAGGATCTCAAGGTGATTTACAAACATTAATTGCCAAATACTCATAGTTTACCTTTGAGATATGTAAACCTGAAGTGCTAATTAAAAATTATAATCAAGTCCCTATTGAACATACACACACACGCGCACACACACACACACACACACACACACGTACACACACTTATTTACAACATTGCCCCTTCAAGGCTCTGGAAGTGTATCTGTTTGGGAATAAATGATAGGAAAACAATGGTAGCAAGCCATTTGGCCAACATGGCAGCAAGACCTGTGAGAATCTGACCCTTCTCTTTGAAGTGATTCACCTATGTGGGAAAAAAAATGAGAAAATATGAAGCTAAGTCCATGAATATTTTGGTTTTACCAACAAAAATTACCAAAAGAATGATAATACCAAAGTAATTTTAACTTCAGACTTGTACCCTTCTGGGATAGAAGAAAATTCCCATCTCAGTCATTATTGATGTTTCTTCTCTATTCTAGTATTGAATTGGAATCTCAAAGGTACACGTGGGATTCAAAGGATGGATCTCTAATATCCAGTCTTTCTAAGTTACCCTTGACACCCTCACTAATGTTGGTTCATTACAGTCTGGTGACTCACTGCTTCTATGCCGTGTGCCTAGCAAACTGCCTCTCTGATCACTTTTAGAAGAGAGCCCCTCTAAGTTCTGGACACGTCATTGGAGTACTTCTATAAAGAATGCCAACAAAGCCAAAAATTGATTTTTAAAAGAAAGCGATAAATTTGATGAACCAATAAAGTGACAAAATCAAGATTTTTAAAAATGTAGATCCAAATAAATGATATCAAGAAAAAACCAAAATATCACTATAGATCAGACATTAAAAAAGATAACAGGATAATATAAACAATTATTTTGACAAATAAAATTTTGTATAAAATAAAATCATTCTTAAAAAACACAATTTATAAAACTAAAAAAATAGAAAACCTATGTATTCCATTAACAATTAAAAACTTTGACTTGGTAACTTCAGGGAAGTGAAGTTAGTGGAGGAGTTTACCTGCTTCAGGGTTATCAGTTACTAAATACATCCTTTATTTCCCTGGCTTTATTTTTCTCTACTGTAAATAAGGAGGATGAACTATATTATCACTCCACAAAGAAAATTATAGATGAATAAATTTTCATTAGCAAATTCTGCCAAACGTGTAAGGCAGAAATAGTACCAATGTTTCATACCAGAATTTCATAAATTCTTCCAAAAATAGAAAAGTGAGTATGATCTTCAACTCTTTATGAGGCCATCTGAACCTTGATACCAAACCACAAAAAGATCAGTACAAGAAAGAAAGAAAGAAAAAAAGAAAAAAACAAAGGCATGTTGCTAATGAACATACAGGCAAAAATTCTAAATAAAATATTAGGTATATTAAAACTATTTCAATTTTAAATACAATATATTGTGAGCAAGTAGCATGTATTTTAGAAATGCAATGTTAATTGAACATTAGCAATCAATCATTATACTCTGCCCTTTTAACATAGTAAAGAAGAAAAATCATATGATCATATAAACAGATGTAGGAAAAAGTTTAACAAAATTAAACATCAATCTATCACTTAAAAAGATAATACTGGGAAACTAGGAATGGAAGGGACATTTCTTAATCTTCTATAGCATAGTTACTAAAAACCTAGAACAAACATCTTATTTAATGGTTGGTAATCATACTTTCTCTTTGAGATAAGAAACAAGACAAGGATTACTCTCACCATTTGAATTCAGTACTTAAAAAACTGGACACCAAGGGTGTATACACGCACACACACACACGCACACACACACATACACACACACATACACGCACACCCAAAAAATAAGGATAGTAGTTGCTTTAAGGGAAGTATAATGATGTCAGTTAAAAATCAATAAGATTGGTCGTGTTTATTTTAAAATTATGTCTGTAGTAAGGTAACAGCAGTAAGGATAGTTTAATGCCTGGGATCATATGAACCAACACATTTCAACACACTTAGAAGAATTATAGCAAGCCAAGAAACTGAATTTCAAGCAAGGAGGATGGAGGCAAGGTAAGAATGCCAAAAAAAACAATCTTACCTACCTGGCAGAATTCTGATCAGATGTAGGTGAATTCAGTGTGCCACGTGCCCCATAGCTAGCTTTCACCACTGACCTACTTTCATGAATTTTTCATTTCCCTTTGCCTATTGGGAAGCCCACTGTGACAGTGGCCTTCTTATATCTTGTCATAAATACTTACCTTCCTTAGTAACTAAAAAAAAAAAAAAAATACAAACCTGAGAAAAAGAGCAACCTGGCTCCACCAACCCTAAAAGTTCACCTCCCTCTCAGCTTGCAGTCTTCTCTCTCTGGAGTCATAAAAAAGTTATTTTATTCCTTTGGGCCTCAGACTCCGTAAAATGGGGATATTGATTGTTCCTAACTCAGAGGGTTAGGAACAGTTAACACTGCTTGGCATGTAATAAGCGCTCAGTAGGTTTTAGCTATTATTATGATGACCATTAATACCCCCCATAAAGTGGACTTGCCCTTTGGTCCCTAAGAAACAATTACATCAGAATGTAATCTGTATATTGGGTTATTTGTTCTTGTGTGTCAGGCTGACTGAAACATCAGTTGGCCGATCCAGGTTAAGCTAAGGCAAAACAATCTTAGAGTCACAGCTCTGCCTTGGCCAATCATAGGATTTATTTTCCCAATTTTCATTTAGAATCTCAGGCTAAAGAGCTGCATTTTAAAAATAGTTTTATTTATGGACAATGAAGGGGTACCTTCACCTCTGCAGTATAAGATGGACCCTAAAGGATACATTTGGGTGGATTTTTTATTCCCAAAAAACAAATGGGTAGAGTACTCCAAAAGCAAATTCAAGTATCAACCTCTTGTAATGCAGAAAGTGCTGTCCGCTTATGAATAACAATAATTAAACACAACAAAACTGAGCTAGCCCTAAGTTTCAACCCAGACTGTAAAATGAGAAAGCTCAATAAGGTATTCTTCAAGATCCCTTTTGTTTGTTTGTTTGTTTTTTGTTTGTTTGTTTGTTTTTGAGACAGAGTCTCACTCTCTTGCCTGGGGCGAGTGCCATGGCCAGCCTAGCTCACAGCAACTTTAAACTCCTGGGCTCAAGCAATCCTACTGTCTCAGCCTCCTGAGTAGCTGGGACTACAGGCATGCGCCACCATGCCCGGCCAATTTTTTTTTTCTATATATATTTTAGCTGTCCAATTAATTTCTTTCTATTTTTGGTAGAGACGGGGTCTCACTCTTGCTCAGGCTGGTCTTGAACTCCTGATCTCAGAACGATCCACCCGCCTCGGCCTCCCAGAGTGCTAGGATTACAGGCATGAGCCACCGCGCCCGGCCTCAAGATCCCTTTTGGACAGTGTATAATCCCGTTTTTCAAATATTTCCCCAAAAATATTAAAGTATAAAAAATAAGCAGAAGAGCCTACATGTTTGTCTTAATTCAGGCATCTGTTCTTTGAGATTCTTAATAATTGTGAAGCCTTGAGGATATGGGCAGGAGTGATTGCTTGAGGAGCCTGGTGTGGTAGGTAACTGCTTATCCAGAAGGAGATAGAAGCAGGTCACTCCTGTTACACTGATGGCCACCGTGCTACTGGTGTTGGTGGCATCAGGTGGCATCCTGGAGACTTTGGGGAAAAAGGAACCGTTGAAGATGAATTGTTAGATGAAACCATCCTTCCAAAGTAAATGCCCAGGTTTATTGCAAATAGAGAGAAGTGATGGATTTATGTTAGTACAGTAGTTTTCTCCAGGTTAAGTTATTCACTAAACTGACAGTTGTTTCCTATGTGCTTACTAACCACTTCAGTAACTTTCTGAGTGATTAAGTGAGGCAGCGTGTCCTGTTGGCTCCTTGGCCCTAACGTACTTTGCAGAGAACGTAAGTCCAGCTAGAAATGATTATGTGGAAGAATGGGATCTAACTAAAATGCAGTGGTAGTGTGCATATGCCTTCCTCACTGTTAGTCCCTGCAATTGTTTCGAGGTGAATTTGCCAGCCCCGGGAAAAAACAGACAATAAAGCTCATTATCTCACAAATGGAAAAAAGAATGTGCAAAAATGAAAATGAAGTCTCTTTAACTTTCTTGCTTACACATTCTTGATGGACTCCCAGGCATATTTACTTCCAAAATGGCTTATCTTTTTTCTTCTTTTTTTTTTCCTGCATCTTACTGTGACAGCATTCTGTTAATTCATGGAACTACAAATACTTTCCCAAGTGCAAGGCTTTAAAAAATTGATAATTATTCTAACATCACTGAAGTTTTATAATAAAATTCCTAATAAAACTATTCATATAAATGTAAGTGTATAAATGATATAAAACATAAATACATACCATATCTATACTTACATAGATATAACCTTTCATATAGCACATGGTGGCTGATACGTATTTTGAAGGCTATATTTGGCTCAGGCTGAAGACAAAATGCAGTCAGTAGAAAACTGTCTTGGAAGTACCACCAAGCCTCATTTGGCAACAATAGTGATGTGTGACAGCACTTAATGAAATATCATATCTTTTCAATTAAAATTTTATATACTGGAGGTTTACTTAAATTACACCAAATAATTTTCAAGTCATAGCTTAGTGAGGCATCAGAGAATGAACTGTGTGATATTTTGAATGATTCATGTGAACACTTCATTATTTTTCATCGTTAAAAAAAACACTTTCCCCCAAATAATAAATATTGAGAGAAATGAGTGTTCTCTAATACATCTATTTTTATTTTAAATGATTTATCCATTTCTGAAGAGCCAAAAGAAAATTAAACTTCATCAAAAGTCCTATTCATGCCTTCCAAACCAGAATTAATAGCCTGTCATTTTACTTACGCCATTCTTTCATTTCTATGATTATGGAACAGTGGTTTTCTGATTTGTTTCTTCCACTGTGGGCTGCTGATTGTGTACTGTGGTTAGCTGATATTTGTCTGGAAGGAAAGTCACTGCCAGTGCATTGTGGGAAGTTTCAGTTTAAAATCCTTGCCAGTGGCTCTGTCTGAGAAGCAGCAAGGAGGCAAAATATATTCAGCACCTCCTTTATTTAGTCACAAATTATAAAAGCAGCAGACATGCACATTTTATAAAAGATTGATTAAATGCTTCAAGCAATCCTCTTAGATGGAATTGGTAGATGCCAGCTTGTCATTATGACATTATCCAGAAAAGGAAAAGGCATTTTTAGATGAAAGGAGTACTTTGTGTTTATTTTTATGTCCGTGCATGTGTATATATAACAAGCTAATGGCCCTAGGAATTATCAAATTAGTAGATTTTGCATCTGCTGATTTCTCTATTTCTCAATCTCATAGCTAATTTATTTAACTGCCTCCTCATTAGGAATTCTTTGCAAATATTACCATTTAGTTAGGTAGGCTTTTTATGCTTGGCAAAATCCTTCAACATCTATACTTTGTTATTTGATCTTCGTAATACTTTTGGTGCAACTGGACCGATAATACTTTACCAATGAAGAACCTGAGGCTCAGAGAATGTATATGACTTACCTCCAGTGTACATTGCCTTTTTAAAAGCAGAGACTAAAAAGAACTTCTTCATTCCTCGTAGGGTGATCTTCCTACTTTATCACCCCAAACAGTATTTCTTCACAAATAGTGTGACTGATCCTGAAAACAAAAGTGAAGATGAGAACAATTATTCATTTTGCATCATTGGATATGGACAACTTTGTGTACTGACAGCCCCAAATCATACAGTAAACATCAAATACACAGATTGTTATAATAAGAGAAAGTAAAAATAACTAGACAGTAGCCAGCTGGACTAGTTGAGAGCACATTCACAAACAGGATTAAAGGAAAGCCGAGGCCGCAACGCAGCTGACGCCCTTTCTCTTTGGCTACGTTATCTGGGGCACTTATGAAACCGGCACTGCCCCTCACTTCCGTTCCTTCTGTTTCTTCACTTGCGTGCCATCCAACTCCTCACCTCCCCAGCTGCCCTCCCAGCACCCACATTTACTAAGAAAATTGAAGAGGGGCGGAGGAGGTGCTTTCCTGTTCCGTCACAGGATGTGTTTTCCCCTTCCTAAGAAGTAACATGTGTCAGTAACAACTTAAGTCAGTAGGCTTTAATCATGCCAGCGCATTTTGATGTGTATTATCTCATTTGATCATGAATAGATCTTTGTGAAATAGGCCAAGATAAAAGCTACCTTTGAGAGAAAAAGACCAGTGAGGTTCAGAGAGGTGATCTGCTCAAGGTCCCACAGCTCTTAAGAGGCAGGTCAGGAATAATAATTCAAACTTTCTGACTCCAAATCCAGCACTCTTTGAACCACATCTGTGAAAACAGAGGACCTAGAAACTTGCTTTGGAAATATTTTTTGCTTTTTCTGTCATCTTGAAAGAGGCGATGATTACGCCAGGGGTATTGCTTACAGTGGTTCCTAGCCTCTGTCAGGTGAACACAAGAGGAAAGCCAGGACCTTTTATTCATTTTCTTATCTCTCAAATAAAATGGTGATATGTAAGCTCTTTCCATTAGAGAAGTGCAAGTAACAGGCCAAGTGGAGCAGGAAACAGATTTTGTGTTGCCTGAAGCTTATACAATTTCAGCAGCCCTTTTTAAGAAAAATAATACAAAATCAAAAATGGGCACCATGGCTTAATGCCTATAATCCCAGCAACTTGGGAGGCTGAAACAGGAGGATCATTTGAACCCAGGAGCTCAAGACCAGTCTGGGCAACACAGCAAGATCCCATCTCTAAACATATATGAAATTAGATATTATAGCAAATGTTTACTTAAAATAATTAAAGAAATCTCAAATTATAATGTTTAAGAAACTGACAAATTGCAACATCCAGAAAACTAACACGTTATTATTTATTTACTAACACAAATCCAAAGTACTATGTTCTTACATTTTTGGCTGAATAGCCTTTGATGGCCTCTTCATATGACAAAGATTTTGTAGTATAATTATCAATGAAGAAAAAGATGATTCCATCTTTCCTTTGGCATGTTTTTCTTCCTCACCCACAAACTTGGGAGCCAAATTTTATAAGACATGTTTATATAACTCTTATATATGCTTAATATAACTCTGGCCTCCATCTTTGTGTCAAGAGTGCCGAATTTGGAGTCAAGGTGTAGAGGAAGAGTATTATGGGAAGATGTTCCTACACTAGGAAGGGTTAAATAAAGGTTAATTGTTGCTCCCTAGAGGATTCGCTTAACAACACCTCCTTAGGAATCACCCTTCCAGGAACCATCTAACCAGCACTGGTAGTGCAGAAGACAGACACAGTCACACTGGAAAATACCCATGCTGTCAAACCATAAGAGAAGCAATAGCTTATGTGGTTCCTTCCTAGCCTGGGGAAGGTTTTTTCCTACAGACACAAAGCAAAAAGTATTCTGCTCTCAGGATCACTCCTAGTAAGACTCTGACTGATCCTCCTTTTCTTTCATTCATTCATTCATTCATTCAAAACACGCACACACGCGCACACACACACACACACACACAGAGGTCCTTCGATATGCCAGGCACTACGCTAAGCACTGGAAATGTAAGCAGTGTTCCATCTCTACCACTTTAGAGCTCAGTAGGGAATTTCTATGCCCCAGTGGATATAAGATCCTGGGGTTGCAAAAGTGAGCTCCCTGGGAAACCCTGAACAATTGTTTTCTCAGTAGTTTTATGGAATTCTTGATTCTCAACTGTAGGTTGAAGTAACTAGAACATTACTTAGTTCTAATCATCACAGAGATTAGTACCGTGTGGGCACATTTCACTTGCCAACATTTGGCATCCTAGGTTTTTGTAATCCAGATGAAGTCTCCAAAGCAATAATGGAAATAGCCACATAAAATTACAGAAGCAATTTAAGTCAGAAAAGAAATATCTCCTCACATGAACTCTCTATGGCAGGGCCGAGCTGAACTACCCTATTATTTTAAAATTGATACCATAACAGAAAAGTTTTACATGTAAGAAATCCCTTTAGCAGGATGTAGATAACCCATATGACATGTCCCACTTTGGGGCACATTTTCATCACTACTCATTGTGTTCATCACAAATAGTTGATATTATAAACAAGACCTTCATTTTAAGAACTTCATATTCTGGCACCTAATTATCTTCCCAAAGCTATAATCCTTTGTCTGTGAAATCATAATTTATTCCTCTGGAAATATGATTACAACTTCAGGTGAAGAAATAAACAGGAGAAACCAATGAAACTTTTAAAAGTACCTTTTTTCATGCAAATCTCTCTGGCAATAAAGTGAGAATTAAGAAAGCATAAAATGCATGATGAGCTTGTAAAAGCATGGCTAAATATACCAGTTCAAAAATTTTCTCAGCATCAGGTGCTTGAAAGTACACAGCTTATTTAGGATGTCTGCAAGTGGGACCTCTGCCTTTCTTTTTCCACTTTGATTTGAAGGTACTTTCATATTTCACAAAATTTTTACCTTGCTTAATTTTTAAATTTCACTCTTTCTGTAAATACTTTTAACTTTTGCAAACTAATGTCATCCAAATAGGTGAAATTTCGTAAGGGCATATTTCTGTCAACAGCTTTTAGGATGAATTCTACAAATTGCTTTGTAGGTCATTGACTTTCTAACATTGTGTATTTAAAACTGCAAAAAATAATGTCAATTATTTTTTATGTAGAATTGTGTAGAATTATGTAGAATATGTAGAATTCTACATAAAATACACTTATCCACAGATAGTGGTGGATATACTATGATTGGCTTCTTCAATGTGAATTCTTTTCCCCAAATTCTTTTGTTTACATTATTATTATATCCAATGATATGTTTTTCTAAGTTCTTATTGTTGACCCTAGTTTATTTTTTTACACTATGCATGTACCTCAACTTCTTGACAAGTTGAGGTACATCGACCTGTCCATCAACTTGTACCTCAACTTCTTTCTCCTTCTGTGAGGTCACTGACATGCGTCTCTGCTTTTCCTGCATCTCTGATCACTCCTCCTTGGTCTCTCTTTTGTGCTGCCGTGCATAATGCAGCACCTAAATGAGGTAATTCCACAAGCCAATGTTGACCTTTTGCTTTTATTTCTCTGATTCGTGCTTTTGTGTTCACACCAATCTGATGACGTTGAACGCGACTGTTTGCCAAAGTCTCCCAGATCAGACTCTTCCAAATTCACTTGCTAATCAGTTCATTTCTCCTTGTGGATATCCTCCTCATGGGTGGCATCACATCACACCCAACAAGCAAAGAAAATCTTTTCCTAAAATTTATTCCCTTTTTTTTAGCATTTCTTGCTGCTAGTAGCCTCAACTTTCTTTTTATTTCAACTAGAAACCCTGAAGTCATCTGTAAATATTCCCTGTGCCTCATCATCTGAATCTAGTCTGTTATTGTATCAAAACATTTTCTTATTTAAGGAAATATTCCCTTTTCTTCCTTCCCACACCAGCCCCATAGCTGAAGACCTCATCACAACTCACCGTACAGTGCCCAGCTCATCTTGCTACTGATCTCCTTGCCTGACCATGAATAATTCTGCCAAACAAAGATGGATAGATGATCCCAAAACAGCCCATGAAACATGCTAGTCTCGATTTCAAGAGCATGATGTAGTTCCATATTTTTCATCTCATACTTTCACTCTAATATCTTCTTTCCCGTCTTATTTATTGAACCTAATTTCTGACTAATTCCCATTATACGGTTTGTAATTCAGTAGTCCCCTCTTCCCAAATATTTTCCTACTGATCTCTCCCTTAGTGTCTTTGTTCTTGCTGCCCCTCCATCTAGAATGACATAATTCTTGCCTCCACCTCTTCAAATGCTATTTCTCCTTCAAAGTCCACCAAAGTCCCCTGCCTCTGACTAAGTCCACACACTCCCATTTCTAATATCGCACCACATCGAAGTTCTAAGCCAATTGTCACAATACTAAACAAATGGCTACAGCTTCTTGGATGCCTCTCTCAAGCAAAGCCTTGTAGAATTGTTGCATCCTGATGAATTCACCAACATTCTAGCTGTGATTGCCGAATTTGCTCTTTCAGAAACCCAAATTCTTCTGATCACTTAGGTATGATCAGACCCTAGTAGAAGACAGAGAAAAAAATAAGTAGACTGAATTAGTTCTAAGTCCAGCCCAACAACACACAGCCATGTGTGTTGATTTAGAAAGCTACTCAAACTTTCCTATCTTTAATTCCTCATGGTTAAAATTGGGGTATTTATATCAACTTTCACTGACACAATACACTGTTATGGAAATTGAAATTAGACGATTTATGTAGAAGAACACTATAAAGCATTATACAAACGTACAGACTTATTACTAATTCATGATAACAAAATTCATGAGATACTTAGTTTTAAGCCATAAACTTAATTTAATAATTTATAAAGAGGAATAAAGATTTCTGCTGACTGGAGAGATGTACGTGCTCTCAAGGTGAAAGCTGGATTAAAGGATCTAAGGAACTAAATAAATAATTACAAGGTTTTTGGAAAATAAATCTTGGGATTTGAATACTCTTGAGTGATAACTTGCAGCAATCCTTGATCTCTTAAGGGAGTAGTGTGTTGGTGGTGGCTATAGGAATGTTGGACTCATTTCTGCAGATATTCAACCCCACCATGGCATGGAAATTTGTGTCAGCTTTGAGAACAGAAGATGGTTACAATTTCTGAATATGTGTATTCCCCACAGAATTGGAAATCAGTTATACCTTATCACTAACAATTAACCCATAGGATCATCTGGTTTATGACATTTTCAAGTCTCTCAACATCATACTATATCTAACAATGAATCGCTTCCTCTTCTGAATCCCTTATAACTTTATTGCAGTATGTGGGAACTAGAATGCCTGAGATCATATACTAGCTGTGTCATTTACTAGTTGGGTTATCTCGAGCAAGCCTCAGTTTTCCCATCTGTGAAATTGGAATAATAATGTACTTACATAATAGGTTGCATTGAGGATTAAATGAGTTAACGAGTGGAACATAGTAAGTACTCAGTAAATTTTTTATGTTATGTTAGCACCTATTTCATTTGGATTTGTGTTGTAACCATCTCTTTGCATATCTGTCTACTCCACTAGACTGTAAACATCTTCAGAATATAGATTCTGTCTTATTCTACTTTGTTACCTTCTCAGCACCTCCCATGTTTTGCTCACTGAAAGTGTTCAACATATTTGATGAATAAATCCAGGGCTGTTTCATGTCTTGCTTTACCAACTAATATTTGATATCGGAAGCTTCGTAAGCCCTCCTTCAAGCCAAAGTTATGTTGGATACTCCTTTTGTTTCTTCCAAACCACAGGCACTTAATAAATATTGATGATTGATCGATTGTACATTAAGTAGTTTCTAACATCATGAAACCTGAATATTGGAGCATGTTGGTCCAGGATTTTTATTCCATATTGTCCTTTATCTTCTGTTTTCCCATATGCCCTCAGCCTCAGCTCATATAGTATCAATCGGGGGTAGCAATCAGGAGTAGCAATGACTACAACAGTGCCAATTATGTGCAAAGCCAGATACAGAAGCATTACAAATCTCATCACAGAAGCAAGCACTTCTGAGATAATAAAATATTAATTATTACCTTACTAAGACTTTGGAAGAAACTGAACAGCACAAAGAATTAATAACTACACACTGTTTGCAACATGACAGAAAAGAAAAGCTATGAGAACAAAACCCTTCATGCGCTGTGTGGAGAAACTGCAAATTTGAAAGGATGACACTCACTGATGCTCTGTTTTCTTCAGAAACAGGAAATAAATCCTTTCCTTAACCAACATCATGGGTCGTTATTGATAGTATCACCCCGCAATGCACAACATTATCACAAGATAATTATTTTCCTTATTTTGCGTAAGCTTATTTTGATGCCTCTTTATTCTCCGAGAAGAATTTACATTTACATATTGCATAATTAAATTATATAGAATTTTTCAGCACCAACAATGTAGTTCTCTTTCTGATTCCCCAAGAGAAATGACTTGCTCTAATTTACTCTATTGGATTTTATAGCTGAAAACTGTATTTTTTAAAAATTAATTTACATATCTACTTCACAAAATACAACATATCTTCAATTAGGCTATGAGCTAATATAGGCAGAAGTCCTATGTTAATTATCCCTGTAAATACCTAGGACCATGTCTGACACATAGCAGTTATTTAATAAAAAGTTGTGAAATAATTTAATGAATGAACAAAGATCAAATATATACTTACCAAATGCCAAGGTTCTTGGAGTTTCAAATAAAATATAAGAACTAATACTTTATGGCAAAAGGCACATAATAAAAGTTGAAGACAAAATATGCAATTTCAATTCAAAGATAATACAAAGTTTTGATTTCTAGTTATAAAGAGTACCTGATACTGGAGTAATCCTCCTACCATCAACAACTATAAAATTGGACAAAATCACAGAGATAAAGGAGTCCCATGTTTTCCTTAGTTCTATCCTTGGAAACAGTTTCCCAAAATATTAATAGCACAGATAATTGGAGCCCAAGCAGGGTACAATGGTCTGTTAAACTGAGAAGACAGACATGAGTTTAAGGTTTCAGAAGCTGCAGAAATCTTCATGGAAGGAAGCCAGAGACAATTGACTTAGGGTTGAGGTGGATTTTAAAAGTCTGCGTGGAAATTCCCTGAGTCCTTGGCCAAAGTCTGGGATACATGTACACAGGGTGAGACCACATGAGGTTTATCAGTCAGGGACTGCTACGGGGTTGGCAGCAGAATAGAGGCTCAACAATTGTAGGAGACTCTGGAGTACTGTACCAGCCAGAGTAGACAGACTTTGTTCACACCGTGGCTCTCCAAACAAAACATAAAAAATCCGTGCCCTGGAAGTGAAAACTATAGTGTGGAGTAAAAGCTCCTCTAGACTCACCATATCAAAAATGAGCATTGACGAGATTCACAGAAAAGACAAAGTTTACAACTGAAGTTCTACCATGGTTAGAGGAGTTTTTTAAATACATTAAACTTCCACTAGGACGAATATGATTGATTCACTCTAACAAAACTAAGAATATGCAAGTTCAGAGTGATCGTCCAGTAAAAGAACTTCCTGATAAAAAAAGAATCAAAAGTCTTCAGAAGAATATATAACAGAACACAAGGTCTCTTTAATGTGTCATCTACTGTCCAGTAAACAATAAACATTACTAGGTATGCAAAAACAGGAAATGAGAGCTATGTTAAAAGAAATGCAGACAAAAAATTGACCCAAGATAATACAGATGTTGGATTTAGCAGATGAAGCATATGTGTATGTATTTTTTTTCAAAGAATTAAAAGAAAATAATTAGATTTAAATTTAAGGTAACTTAATTCAAATAATTAAAGAATAATACAATCTTAGTGCATGAACACATAAGACATCTTAGCAGAGCAGTAGAAACTATAATAAAGGAAACAAAAGGAAACGCTATACTTAAAAAATATAAAACTGACACAGAAAATTTAGAAAATTGAAAATGACAAAAGAAAGGAAAGTAGATTTAGAACAGGTCAATAGAAATTAGCCACACCCAAGACAAGAGAGAAAAAAGTGATTTAAAAAAAATATATAAAGAACCTCTGTGATCTGTTACATAATATCAAGTAGTTTAATGAGTATGAAGTTGGAGTCGCAAGCGAGAAGAGTGAGAATAGACAAGAAAAAAATATCTGAAGGCAAAGTGGTCAAAAATTTTACAAATTATATGAAAAACAGTAACTTGCATATTTAAGAAGGTAAGAGAACCCAAGCAGAATAAACACCAAGAAAATCACACTTAGGCAGAGCATAGCCAAATGGTAAAAAACAAAAGTAACTAAAATCTTGAAATTATATAAAAATACGTAAATCCCATTACAAACAGGAGAACGAAATTATGAATAAGGCTCAACTTCTCAACTTAAAAACACAGGCTAGAGGAAATTGAAGTAATATCTTTAAAATGCCAAATAAATTAAAAATTATATAAAATTTATATAATTTTATAATATTCATAAATAATATAAATGTTATATTCAGTTAAATGTTTTTCAAAACCAAAAATGAAATGAAGACATTTTCAGGTACATAAAAATGAACAAAACTGTCAATGGCAGACATGCACTACAAGAAACACCGAAGGATGTTGTTCTAGCTGAAGCAATGTGATAATAAACGGAAAGTTGTATCTAGGGGAAGGAATTTAATTCCTCAGGCAAAAACTAAAAAATAATAAAATCAAAGCTTTTTAGAATAATACAGGACAGTACAGAGAATTCCCATATACCTTCCACCTGACACACATAGGTTCTCCTATTATTAATATCTTTCATTAGTGTGATATATTTGTAATAAATAATGCTACTGTTTCTTATATTTTCTGGACAATTGTCAGCCATTATTGATTTAAATGTTTCTTCTCCTTTCTCTCTTTCTTTTTCTTCTGGTATATCCTTTACTGGTATGATATACATTTTGTATTTGTCTGACAGGTCCTGGATATTCTGTTCTGATTTGTTTTGTTTTGTTTTGTTTTGTTTGTATTCAAACAGTTTTTAAAAAACACTGATTCTTTCCTTGGCCATGCCCAATCTACTGATAAGTCTATCAAAGGCATTCTTCCTTTTTTTTACAGTATTTTTGATTTCTTGCATTTCCTTTCAATTTTTTTTTTTTTGAGTTTTCATCTCTCTCATGGCTTATATTACCTATTTATTCTTGCATACTGTCTACTCTTTTCATTAGAACCCTTAAAATACTAATCACAGTTATTTTAAATTTCTTATCTGATAATTCTAAAAATCTATGTCACATCTGGGTCTGATTCTGATGCTTGTTTTGTCTCCTAAGACTGTGTTTTCCTTGCATAATAATTTTGCTGAACAAAATTGAACAACATTTATGTTCAGTTGAAAGCTGAACATAAATGTATCAAGTAGTGGGAACTGAGTTAACTAAGCTTTTAGTGTGAAGTTTTACACTAAATCAGGCTAGGAGCTGAGCTGTATTTAATGTTTGCTGTAGGTATAGGTGCAAGAATTTTCAGTTTCCTCTAGTTTCTTTTTCTTTTTATTTGTTTATTTTTTTTTTCTCCCCTGTTGTTTGTGAGTTTCTCTAAGAACTCCTTCTTAAATAGAATCTGTGTCTTGCAGTTCTCTCAGTCGTAATCTGTTATTATACTGGAGCTCTGTCTATGTGGTAGAAAGGGAAGAATTCTGTTATGTTGTGATTGAATCTCAGGTTTTTAGTGGTCCTAAGTCTCTGGGCTGTGAGAGAATCATTTATTAGCCTTTTGTTTGTTTGTTTGTTTATCTATGTGAGGCAGAAAGGCTGTAAAAGGATCTAGTTGTCTTTCTTTCATGTCAGATAAAACTCAGGTAAAGTGGTTTCCCTTAGAGGGCAGGTATTTGTTATAGAGAACTTTCTGGGGGTATTTAAAACTGGTTAATTTTTTCATTTTCTTGCCTAAAACAGAGGGGATTTTGTTTTCTCATCTTTGCTCTGAGAACCTGGTAGGGCTACTAGAGGTAAAACTCGTAAAAGGGTGAGCATCTCCCCTCAAAAACTAGGCCCCCAGAAGTTCTGTCCAGTCAGTCTGCACACTTAGAAACCAGCAATTCCTCAAAATTATCATGTAAATATTTTTGCCTGTTTCTGGCTCCAGGGGTTTCTGCTTCACTTTAACTGATCTCAGCTGTGATTGTATTTAATTTACTTGTCTCTTCAGATTTCAGAGGAGTAGTTGGCCCTGTGACCCCAGTTCTCCGACAGATCTAAGAAAAGTCATTAATTTTCAGTTTGCTTGTCTTTTTCTTATTGAAAGGACAGGGGAGTGATGACTTTCAAGCTCTTTACATGTTAGAGCTTAAACTAGAAGTCATCAATTGATTTTTGATCAAGTTGCACAAGTAATTCAATGGGTGTGCTTAAACATTAGAACGAACAACTAGATTTATATATGAAAAATAAATGACTAGCAAACAGTACTTCATAACATAGAGGAAAATTAATTTAAAATAGATGAAACAAAAAAGCTAAAATTTGAAAATATTTAGGAGAAACACAAAATAAAATCCTCACAATTTGAGGCAGGTAGAGATTTATTAGAAAAGACACATGAAAAAAACCCAAACTATAAAAATACATTGAAAAATTAGGCTTCATTAAAATTTAAAATGTCTGCTCTTCTGAACTACCCAACAGAGGCAATGTATACCATTTGGGTAATAGGTACACTAAACACCAGACATCACCGCTAGACAATTCATCCATGCAACCAAAAACCACTTGTACCCCTAAATCTATCAGATTATAAATATATAATTAAATAAACAAAATTATTGTGAAATGTTAAAAAGATACAATTTAATTTTTTAAATGATGCAGACTTTGAGATATATATTTATTTATATATGTACGTGTACATACATACACATATACATACATAAACAACCCCTGTGGGTCAACAGCAAGAAAATTCAATAAAAGTAAGTAGGCAAAAGCCTTGAATAAGTACTTTATAAAATGAGATAAACAGCTAAAAGCAAATAAAAAACAAGCTCAACGTCATTAATCATTAGAAAAATGCAAGTTAAAACCACAGTGAGATATAACTTCACACTCAAGATAATAACGACATTTTAAAACTAAAAATATTGGAAATACAAAGAGTTGGCAAAGATTTTTAACAGCTGGAACTATCACATATTACTGATGGGGGTGTAAAATGCTACAACCAGTTAGGAAAATAGTTTTGAAGGTTCTCACACATTTAAAAATACACCTTTCTTATGGTTTAGTAATTCCATTCACAGGTTTAATCAAGAGAAATGCAAACGTCCTTCTATAAAAATATTTTACATAAATGTTTATAGAAGCTTTATTCCCAATAGCCAGAAACTAAAACAACCCAAACACCTATCAACAGGTGATCTAAAAAATAGGTGAATATTCATATAATGGATATTTAACAATAAAAAATGTATAATCTGCTAAAAACACAATGTAGGTTAATCTTATAGACATAATGATAAACAAAAAAGGTCAGAATCAAAGATATTATTATATAATGCATGATTTCATTTGTTTGAAATTATTTAGACTACTAAAGTATAAGAGAGTTTTGGACTTTGGAGATGATGGAAATGTTTCATATATTGATTGTGGTGTATTTCATAGGTGTAAACATTTGTCAAAACTCATTAAACTCTTCACTTAAAAATCTGTGCATGTTATTGTAAATCATATTCCACTAAACTTGATTTTTAAAATAGGTGTTTGTTTGATTCTCAATGCTACCCTATGTCTAGAGCGACACCTGGAACATAATAGGTAAACATTTGTCTAATTAATTAATTGATTGATTAAAAATGTATGAATAATTAAATAACTGAATATAAAATAACATATAATGCAGCTCTCAGATGAATTATACAGAAATAATTACTGTAGAAGGTCAAAGAAGACAGAGCTTGGTGAGAGAGTTTGGAGGGGAGTTTAAGGTGATTGATTGGACCTTGAAAGACACATCAATTATAAATAGGAAGTGGCTCCCTCTTTGAGAAAAGAAGGCACAAAGACAGGAATGAATATGAGTGTTCTTAAGATAATGAAGAAATGTATCTTGGTCTGAAAGCTCTCTTTGGAATTGTAATAAATGATCTTTAATCAGTTCTACTGATATGCTGGATGGATTGAATTTGTGAATAAATGGAATCAGCACAAGGATTTAAATTCAGTTAAATCAACAAGTATTTCTTGATTATTTTTTCTGAGCACGTCCACTTCCACCACCCTAGTCCCAGCCACCAAAATGTTCCCTGTTAATGGCCTTCTGTTTGGTCTCCCTAGTTTTAGCCTTTTATTCCTTTATCCCTCAGTCCCACATCAGCTTACATAAATTATAACAATCCCTAATCAAAACCCTCAGATGACTTCCCATTGCTCTAACAAATTAAATCCAAACTTTTTACTACAGCCAACAAGAGCCTTCATGATCTATGCCTGATTAACTCTCCAGACCCATTTCCCACCATCCTGCCTGGGCCCATCCCGCTCTGGCCACTCTGGCCTTCTTGCTGTGATGGGAATATGCCACCACTTTCTAACCTTATAGTCTTTACCTAGAATGCTGTTACCCAAAACAGTGAAGGTTGCTTCATCACTCCATTCGACACTCGGTTCAAATATTACTGCCCCAGGGAAGGAAGATTTATTTCATCATGCTTTCAAAAATAGGATCAAAATTGATCCCTTCACTCTCTAACCCCCACCCTGGTTTATTTTTCATGATAGACTTCACATCTTCACAATAGCATGTCATTCGGTTATTTATTTGCTTGCCGACTGTCTGAATCTTTCTCTACCTCTTGAATGGTGAACAGGGCTCTTGTTAACTAGTGATTCTCCAGTGTCTTTTTTGGGTGAATGAATGGATCAGAAAAGCCTAGCTCCAACACTAATTAGCTGTGTGAACTTAGACAAGTTACTTAAATTGTATAAGCCTCAGAATCATCATTCCTTTAATGGAGATAACAATGGACTACTTTTGCCCAGGGTTTTATGAGGATTAGATTGGAGAATATATTTCAAGGACCCAAAATAGTGCCAAACCAGAGTAAACAATGAATAAATGATAGTCCCCACTAGTTGGATATACCAAATGCTCCAGCACCTTATAAGATGACAAGTGTCAAGTTTCTTCCATTTACAGTACAGGTAAAAAGATATAAATATAGATTCCCTGTAATGCTGTGGGCTTTTCTTTTCAGAGTCCCCTTCTGTATAGCCACTTAAGACTCGAGAAGCCTACATGGAAGATTTTTAGCCAAGTTCCAGGCCATAAGGCTTCATGTTTTCATTTATTTGATTTTTAAAACAGACTCAGCTCACATACTCTATCTGTAGAACAACCATTTATAGGGATTACAGTTATTGTGATTCCTTGAGGCAAACTGACTATAAACTTGTTTAAGAGCAAATGAAAAAAAAAAAGTCTCACTTTTCATGTCAGTTCAAGTTATTGGAGTTTTGGTTCTAACATAATTCCAAGCGTATAAAAATTCAATCTGAAGTGAAGATGTTTACAATGCATTGGTGAATACACCACGTAGGGATGAAACATCATGTGAGCCATGACCAGGTTCACAGTTACAGCTTCCCAGGACAGGTTATGCAAGAAGGTAAACACTCATCATTCCCACCACAACAAAAAAGTGAGTTTCTGGAACCATCCTGCCGAGCTGGCACACATAATTTGTGTTCACTCTGTATTGTAAAAACACTTTTTAATTTCAGGAACTAACTGGGAAGACTGTAGGGACAAAAGCTCATTTTATTATAGCTTTATTTTTTTAAAATTTTTATCTCAGGATCATGTAAGTTGTCCCTGAGTCTCTGAAAAAAGATTTTATGTGGCCACAGTCATTCAGAGGAATTTTATGCAGAAGTCCAGGTAGCTTCCCAGCTGGTTTCACCACCCTTATTCTAATCCATTTTATACACTTCTAGTAGAAGAATATGCCCAAAATGCAATATTTTTGCTGCCAGTCCAGTCCACAGGCACTTGTTGGTTCTCAATTATTTATGGTTTGAAGCCCAAACTCCTGAGGTTGGCATTCAAGGGCCTGAACATTTGGCCATTATCTTTTTACTCTTATCTTCTACTACTCTCATATATACAGTCTCACTTCTCACTAAATACCATTTCCAAATTGGTACGTTTCCATCCCTGGGTCTTTCTCGCCTCATTTTCCCTTGTAGTAGACCATTACACTTCTCTTTTTCTGTCCAAATCCTTGTGAAACTCTTGCTTACCTTGAGAATCTCTTGGCTTCATTTTGTATTTTACATCCACCCTTTATAATGCTACATGTTTTAGATAGGACTGTGTTTGTACCTATAACACAATTTTTGCTCATTTATTTTATTCATTCCATAAACTCCTACCAGGTGCCAGGTACCATGCTAGGCAGTGAAGCTTCAGTATTGAACAGACTAGATTGCTGATCTCCTGGTATTTCAGCTAGTGGACCTTCAGACATAATGGCACAAATAAATGTAAAATTATAACCGCAACAATGAATGACAAGTACAAATTCTATCAGACCCTATTATAGTCAATTTGACCCAGTAGAGGATTAGGGAAGGCCAGCATAAGGAAATGACAACTGGAATGCCGAAATCTGATAACGACTTCAAGTTTACTGGATAAAGAGGTGAGAAAGAGAGTTTCTGACAGAGTGACCTGTGCTGGGAGGATGGGGGGAAAATGCAGGATCCTCACCACATAACAGAAACCCTGAGCTAGCCTGGTGTGCTCAGCAAAGTTGTTACAGAGTAGATTAAATAAGTACCAGGATAACTACTGGTAGGGGTGGGGGAAAGTGCCCAGTACTTGGGTACCTCAGCACTTTTTGCCTGGAAGTGGCCATCTTAGACCAGCCCTGACTACTTCAGAACTGCTTTGGCTGTCCTATAGTGACCTTTAGCTAACTGTAATACTAACATCCCTGCCTAGTGGAAAATTGCGATATCATTAACATAACATGGGTTGCATGACAGCTTATGATGATGGTACTGGGCCTGTCTGATTTGTTTCACTTTGAACAAGCAAAGATACAATGTACAAAGTTTTCCTCACTCATTGGGAAGGAATTTAAAGCAACACCACAGGGTGGGCAAATGCAGGTTTATTCACACAGAGAGCTCTTGTGGAAGAAATTCCTGTGCCGCCCAGGAGCAAGCACCCTAGTAACCTCTAATAAACTCATCTAACCGGACTTGTCTAAGTCATTCTTTGGTGTCTTGGCTCCCTCTTAGTTTGGGGGATGGTTTTTCTATACTGTCCCGAAACAAGGGGAATGGGGCAACCAGGGACTGCAACAAGTTAGGGTTTAGAGAGAGAAGGATGGTATGGAGAAAGATAAGGTTGGCAAGGCAGGTAGTGGGCAGGCCATGAGTAAAATTCCAGGCCAGTGATTCTCAAATGTGTTACTCTCAAGAAATCTTTATACTCTTAAAAGTTACTGAGAACGCCAAAGAATTTTTGCTTATGTGCATTATATCTATCAATACTTACTATTGCATAAATTAAACCTGAGAATTTTTTAAAGTGCAGTTGACCCTTGAACAATACAGGGATTAGGGGCATGAACCCCTGCGACTCCCCCACCCATGTGGTAAAAAAATCTATGTATAACTTTTGCTACCCAAAACCTTAACTAACAGTAATCTACCGTTGACTAGAAGGCTTACCAATAACATAAACAACGAATTAACACATTTCGCATTTTATATGTATTATATACTATACTGTTACAATAAAGTAAGCTAGGAGAAAAGAAATGCTATTAAGAACACTGTAAGGAAGAGAAAATATATTTATTAATACTATTTATTAAGTGGGAATGGATCATCATAAAGGTCTCCATCCTCATTGTCTTCACAATGAGTAGGCTGAGAAGGAGGAGGAAGAGGAAGGCTTGGTCTTGCTGTCTCAGGAGTGGCAGACAGGGGTGAAAGTCTGCATATAAATTGACCCAAGCAGTTCAAAGCCATGTTGTTCAAGGGTCAACTATATGTTTCTTAGTCTGTTTGTGCTGCTGTAACAAAATACCACAGATTAATTTATAAATGATGTAAATTTATTTCTCATATATAGTTCTGGAGTCTGGGAAGTTCAAGATCAAGGTACCAGCAGGTTTGGAATCTGGTGAAGGCTTTGTCTCTGCTTCTAGATGATGCCTTGGCCAGGCACAGTGGCTCACGCCTGTAATCTTACCACTTTGGGAAGTTGAAGCAGGAAGATCCCTCAAGGCCAGGAGTTCAAGACCAGCCTGAGCAACACATTGAGACTCTATCTGTACAAAAAATAAGATGCCTTGAATGCTGTGTTCTCCAGCATTCAAGAAGATAAAAACTGTAACCTCGTGTGGTAGAAAAGTTGGAAGAAGTATGAGCCCACTAGCTCAAGCCCTCTTATAAAGACCCTAATTCCATCCATGAGGGCTTTGCCCTCATAATTTAATCAATTCATACAGGTCCTGCCTCCTATTACTATCACATTGGTAATTAAGTTTCAACATATGAATTTTGAGTACACATTCAGATGATATCAGTATTTATTAATTCATTTAAACCCTTAAAAATAAATTTATTACATGTTAACATGAATAACATGATTTTTTTTTTAGTTTAAAAATAACTATGTATTGCAAAACAAAAATATAAGTGAGGAGAGTTATACTGTTTTGTTTTTTCCAATCTCTAGTATTTGCCCTGTGGAAGATAACTGGGTTCTCAAATCCGTTTCTATATTTGTTCTCTTATAATATCACAGGTCATGTGGAAAACTCCAGTTTCTCTAGGTGGATAATTATGTTAGTCTGAAATAGGAAACAAGGAAATAGGAAAAGATTTGGGAAGAATAAACATGAATTTAGTTTGGCTGAG
Source organism: Indri indri (assembly GCA_004363605.1). Lineage (NCBI taxonomy): Eukaryota > Metazoa > Chordata > Mammalia > Primates > Indriidae > Indri > Indri indri. The sequence goes on along the minus strand of RJWJ010014781.1, from coordinate 1,316 downwards.
TTAAGGTTGAAGTGTCTCTGAGATATCTCAAAAAAAAATGACACGCAGTTGGCCATATATGCTCAGAGCACAGAACACAGGTATGAGCCATGTGCCTATGGTGATTAGGAAAGCCATTGGTGGGGATAAGTTTGGCTAGAAGAGAATACAGAGACAGGAGAATGTAGAACCAAACCTCAAAGAATTCTTAAATGTAATGGTTGAGGTGAGGAGGCCACATTTGCAAAGCAATGCAAAAAAAATAAAAAGAGACATGGTAGCCACAGAGGTGGAAGGAAAAACCAGGAAAGTATTCTGTCTGGGAATGACCAAGACAGTAAGATTCCTGAGAAAGATAGCATTCAAGTAACATTTTTCTTTTGTTCTCTAATGTCACCTTGGAAGCAAGAAAAAAAAAAAAAAAAACAGAGACCCAAAACATCCAATTATACGAGAATGGAACTCAATTGTGTAGAAACTGGCTGTTATGAATCATAGACTAAAATATTAGTAACCTTTTTACATGTTACATATGTTACATAGTCATTACATGAGGGTAAGTAATGCAGGTAAGAGAAATTGTGTATGCTTCACTCAATCTTTCAAACAGATCTTATGGGAAACATTATATGAAAATGTTTCATCTTTTATTAAAAGGAGAAGATTTTTCAGAGCTCTACAGAATCTAAGTTGCAGGACATTTCTACTTGTGAAGCTGGTACGTGTTAAGGTCTTGAATGTGTTTAGAAAATATGATCCAATGCAAGCTGCCATATTTCCCTCCTGAAACTCTTTTAGTAAGAGAACTGTCTCAGAAAGCAAATGTATCCGATCTTATGTAAGAAGCTTGCTATGAGAATTCATGAATTTAATGCAAATTTTAGTCTATAATATTGACCAATTTGACCAATATGGAGCAAGGAGCAAAAGAAAGAAAATGAAAGTTGGGGAAGCAAACAGCTGAGAATTTTCTTTATGCTTAGCAAAGAAAAACCGGAAGGTACCACACTATCTGACTAGAGCAGCCAATATTTTAGCACATCAACCATGTGTCAAATACCATGACAGTTCCCTCAGATAAAAATATAAAAAAGAAAACATTTATATTCTGAAGATAGGTATGTGTAAATACATAATTCCCAAACAATGTTCTTAATGCTAAATTTTTCTTAGTCTTTCTTTCTAAAACTCCTGTACCAGTTATTCCCAAATCCGTATCTCTAGTCCTGATATTTCACCTGAGAGTCAAGCTGAGCTTTTCTACTTGGCTGTCTCCACATCTGAAACTCAGAATGCTAAAGTTGTGGCATTAAAAAGGACTTCAAAGATCTTCCCAC
>RJWJ010014780.1:0-37319 GCA_004363605.1 Indri indri | reverse complement strand
CTCTCTGAGAAGACAAGACAAAAATTCGTCATTTAGCATTCTCAGCAAAGAAATGAAGGAAAATAGAAAATTTGGTCTAAAAGTCCAGAGGGGACGTTATTCTTAAAATTGAAGGTTAGAGGAGGTGGGTGGCTGGTACTTTGAAGATCAACCAAAAATGTAAAATTAAGTAGTAGTAAGCAGGAAATTCTATGCCTAATGGAATGAAAGGAAGGGTCTAATGTAAGGTTGCATGCTGAGGAAGGGTAAAAAGCCACAAAATGAGAGTAACTGGCTGAATGTCCTTTAGCTATACATAAAGGACAAATATTTAAATGTAAACCAACAATATGATGACTGTGAACCAGCAAAAGCAAAGTGTTATCAGTGACTGCTGACAAAAGAACCCAATGAAAAGATTATAGAGTCTTCTCCTACAATCAGAGTTAGTGCTGTAAATCCTCATTAGTTACAATATTACGGCTCATTGATAGATGCAATGCTTTATGCAGCTTCTTGCATTTGTTATGGGAATGTAACTAACAGTGTTGTCTACCATGTCATGTTTTATGAGAATCTGCAGGAAAAGTCTATTTCTGACATATGAAGCATCTTGAATCTTACAACTGATTATGTTCTCTCTTTGCTTTGGTTTCTGGAAATGCAGAGCTGAAATAGAAATCTATCACTAGTAAACATGTTGGACTTTATGCAAATTATAGCTAGCTAAAATTTATTTTGCATTTTCTAAGCTAGGCACTATAGTAGGAGCTTCCATATTAACTCTATAATTACTACTTCAAAGGTATGTGGGAGGTATTCATTTTTTTGTTTTTTTTTAACTGAAAATGATACTGTGGATTAAGCAAGAGTAAATTATCAGATGAGAGATTATCAGCTGGCAAGTAAAAGACTTGGATTCACATGATTGAATTTGTAGTAAATAGGATTGCATAATCCCACCATCATTATTTTTGCCCCAGTTTCTTTATTGGCCTGTTTTTTTTTTTATTGTACTGAATTATAATGAATTCAGTCAGCAGCCTAAAATATGTTTTTGTACTAGACAGGACATAAAAATTTAACCACAAGGAAAATTAAATTAACCCAAACACTCAGGAGAGGGAAGCCCTACGTTAACCAAAAACCCTCTTTATTTCATCTCCTGTTGTTAGAAATATATTTCTATGTGGATTAGTGTTAGCCACTTCATATTTTCTAGGCATATTCCAGAGACTTTGCAAATGGCCAAATTCCAGAATTTTAGTACAAAATTTTCAAAGCCAAGTCATGATTCAGATGGTAGATACTCAGTTCATCTCAATTGATAGTTAAATTTTTCTTCTGTTCTCTAGTCTTGCAGAATTTATAATCCTGTTGTATATCAACAAAACTTGTATTTGTCATGGATTTTTAAGGTAATGTTTGATTAGTTAAGACTATGATGTCATTACGTAACTAAGAATCTTGAGTTTATTCTCTATCCTACCTCAATGACTGAGAGCTTAGGAAATGCCTCAGGTTTTCCTGAACTAGAATTTATTCTTGATGTCTGTCTGTCTCTCAGACCCCTCGTCCAATCTGTCAGGAAAATAATCTGTGTCTACCTACAAAATATAACCAAAAACTGCCCCTCTTCCATGTTGCCACTACTATCGCTTGGACCACTCATGTTCAAGGCACCATGATTGCCAGCCTAGAGTCCTGCAGTAGCTTCCTAACTGGTTTTCCTGTCACTGTTTTTGTTCTTTTATGCCATATTCAACATAGCAGTCAGGGTGATCCACTTAAAATATAATTAAATTTATATAAATATAAATGTCTTTCCTTTGGTCAAAATCTTGCAACAGCTCCCTATTTCACTCAGAGTAAAGTGTTCTTATAATTGCTAACAAGACTCTACATAAACTGGTCCCTCTCTGCCCTCCTCTCCCAATATTCTTCCCCCTCACTCTGCTCCAGTCCCACTGGCCTCTTGCTGTTCCTTGAACACCCCAGACATATTCTTGGGACCTTCTAAGAACCTTTTCTCTAGAAGCTTCTGGAAAACACTTCTGTATACTTCTCTTCTGCGTAAACTCTCTCACACCTTTAAACTTTTGCTCAAATCTCCCTCATTAAAGCTTTTCCTCACCATAGTATTAAGTGACGTGAGTTCCCATCCTTGCTAAGTCTTCGGCCCTGCAGATTCCGATTATCCTGCCCCATTTTTCCTTTTTTTCTTAAGCACTTGACATTTTTTAACATTCATTATAATCTGCCTGTTGGTTTAAAAATTTTTAATTCTCTCCTCCCCCATTAGAATGTAAGCTATATGAAGGAAGAGATCTTTGTTTTGTCCAATTATGTATCCCAAGTATGAAGATGGGTGGCTGGCCTCAATAAATATTTGTTGAATGAATAAATGAAAGCTATGTGTGTCTATCAGAGGGTTGGGTTAGTGTACTCAGGATTTGATTATTTATTAAATCGGTTTATTTTCATACTATTTGGCTATTTCTCTATAAAAGAAGAATATAAACTCAATTTTAAAATTGGAAACACTATCCCCCTCTCATTAACTGGGTTCTAATTAAACTATGTCCTAGAAACACAATGGAAGATATTTCTCAAATAAAAGGATAAATCTGTGGCCTCTGTAGGCACTTAGAAAAATCATGATAAAACCATATTAAATGAAAAAAAAAAAACACACAAAATGTTCTGTGTAGGGAATGTATGGTCTTTCTTGGCTTAGCATCTCTTTGGGAAGACTCCCTGTTTCATTCTCAGTCCATGTGGTTCAGAAGAGGCTGGCCATGTTCCAGAGCAGAACATGTGACCCAGAAATGACCAATCAGAATTCTTCAACCCCCTGGCCATGGTGATTGCTTTAAGGACAGACTTGGACAGGAATTGGATAGTGACTCATCTAGCTGCGTTGTAGCTATTGGGAAATAAATGCATTCTTTGTGCTATGATTACTAGTTCCAAGGACAGTAAAAACTTGGAGCTTCTGCTGATCATCTTTGAAATGAAACCAACAGAAGATGACAAAGCTGAGTAGAAACAAGTGACCAATTTTAGATGATATTGTTTAACTCCTGGATCTACCTATTTTGAGTTATATTTTCTCACTTCTGGCGGAATGGGTTCTGATTAGTATAATCACATTGATTACAGCTATGTACAACTTATATTTCAAAAATGAAGTGTACATGAAGTCTTAGTTGCTTTTCCTCTAATATTGATTAAGAACAGATTTCATGTAATACGATAAAAGTTTTTATGGTGAAAAGACTTTTTTTCCCTTTTATTCTAAATTTAGATTAAATAGTTAAAAAAAATAAATCTGTAGTGTTCATTGAAGCTTTATGCTGTTTAAATTTTAGGTTAATAGAGTTTTTGCCATTAATTGTTTTATTGCTGTGGGATATTTAGAAATAGTACTTACTCTATAATTCTGTGTTTTGATTGTACGGAGAAATCACAGTAGTCCACTCCTATGTCTGTAAAGTCCACAAAGGTGGAGGACAAAATCTGGAATGCCCAAGGATTTATTTCCTTGAGCTTTCGGCATACGTTAAACCCATCTACAATTTCTGAGTCACCTCCTGTGACTGTTTGTTTTATGCAATGCAGAAGCTGAACCTATTAAAAGAAGATCATAAACATTATTAAATAAATATTTAATGTAATTTAATTTAAAATAAATATTAAAACTAAATAACATTTAAATAATATCAAATAAAACAAATAATATGCATGTGCTTTTTTTTGATATTCTGTTAAAGATTTAAAAAGCTATGAATGAACCAAAGTCAACAAATCTTTTTTATTTGTCTCTCTTGTGTCAGAAAAGAGTTGGGGAGGAAAAAATTGCTTATAATCAATGCTGTGTAGTTCAAACTTGATACAGCTGAAGACATAGGCATAATAATGTTCATTAGTAAACAAAAGGCACAGCTCATAAAAGCTACAGAGTGAGCATTGCAGCTGGAGTAGGCAGGGAAGGATTTACAGAGGAGGTGAGGTTTAAGCTGGGAAAAGGAAGATGAGTGAGATTTGGGAAATGTAGAATGGAACGAGAGATGACAGTGATAATGATGTGCAAAAATGCACAGTTCACTGGGTAACGAAACATTTGGCTGCAGCGGGGATATAAATGGGAAGAATGGATCAGGTTGGAAAAGTAATTTGAGGGCTCATCATGGACAGTCTTAAATATCCAACGAAGGATTTTTGTACTTGTACAAAGAATGGAATCATTGAAGGCTTTTGAATGTGAAAGTATGCAGTCAGAACTGAGCTGCAGAATATGAGTCCGGTGGCGTTACATACTTTTTTCTTTTTCTTTTTTTTTGAGGGGGGACCTGGTCAAAGAATCTTAAAAGTCTAATGTGAATCTCAGGTATATGGGTAAGAAAGGAAATGAGGTAGGGTAGGACTGTGAGGATGGATAAACCAAAAGGATAGTAAATATTATTTTTACTAAGATTTTGGGGAACACGTTTAATATTATTTCATTTTGAAAAGCAAAACATACTAAAATTTAAAAAATATTCAATGGAGGTTTTCATTGGTTTTGTGACTCCTTTTGGTTAAGTCAGCACGGGTGGGTGATTTTGAATACCTAAATTTAGCCCCTAGTTTTCTGCTTGAAGATGCTAATACTATTTAGCTGTGAAAACTTCATTCTTACTGAAATAAAATGAAAACCATTGTCCGACTAAGTTCTTATAGAACGGAATAGGCAAATATGATCAAATACCTAGACTGCGGGGGGCTATCAATCTTAGTAGAAAAAATATCCGTTTGTCTTGGTTTTCTCCACAGATGGTCTAGAACAGTGTTGTCCATCAGAACTTGCTGTGGTGATGGAAATATTCTTCTGTGCTGTCCAATATAGTAGTCCCTAACTCCACATGGCTCCTGAGCCCTTGAAATGTAGCTAGTGTGACTGAGGAATTAAATTTTACATTTTATTTGATCTCAATTTAAATTAGAATTTAAATAGCCATTTGTGGCTGGTGACTACCATATTAGACATTGCTGGTCTAGAACATAAATCGTGCCTCTTCTGCAAAACCACATGAGTTTCCTCAATTTTTATAATTTTGTATATACTGATTCTTAAATTGTTGTGTCATGGTATTAATTACTTCTCACAACAGTCCTTAAAATTTGATACTTTTATCTCCATTTCACAGATGAAAAGCCTGAAACATAAAGGTGTCAAAACTGGCCAGCTAATAGGAATTTGGCTAAAACATGATAAAGCTGGTATTCAAACCTTGGCCTATTTGCCTCAAAATTCACATATAGCAAGTGTCTTTCCTACAAAGGAGGAAATCCCTTTACAGTACTCTTAATAATCCAGTATTGTATGGTATGTATGTATGTGCTTTATACATTTAGAGGAAATATTCCTCCTAGTTTCTGATGTTGGGAGAGAACTGGTCTAAATTAATAATGGTTCAATCCTTAAATTAATGCTATTTTGTTGAGCTTGAAAAAATTTATGCATCAAATGATCAGTCATGGTAGAAAATCATTTCACCAGGGCAATGAGGGATTGCATGATGAAAAAGCAGAGGAGAAGGAAAAGCTGACCTCAAGTCTACTAAACTCCAAGAAAGCAAAACAATAATAGCATAATTTTGTCTTTGGGAGAATCAGAGTTCTTTAATTCCTTTTAGATTTGCAATAATGAATTTACGGAATATTTCAAATGTTAATCTTTAAGAAGGTCAGCTGATGTTATTTACATATGGCAAGGCCCAGTAGTATGTTGTACAAAAGTGTAACTTTTGTAGTTACACTTTCAATACCATTTTTTGAAGGAAGAAAGACGATGGAGCTTGACAACACTTTCATTGCTAATTCAAAAGGTAAATATATGCCTGCCATCTATAAAACCCAATTTTATTTCATGTGAATCATTCAGAACAAAAAATACTTTCTTTCTAAATGTTACTTTATGACAAGCACCTGACTTTTGGTCCAGAGGAAGACAATGAACAAAGTAACATCTGTGTTTCATTAAATATGTGTCCCCTTATCCCTGCCTCATATGATCCAAATTGATCAAACCAAACTCTCACCAGGTAACTCATTACCCAGATCTTTCCATCTGTAGTGAAAAAACATTGGCACCTTCTATTTGCTATAGAAATCTCAAACTTTGGTGCAAAAGTCCCTTAATTCAAAATGGAAACTTGAACAATGGTACAAACAGGTGCCTACATTTTATTCTTCTACTAGAACCTAGACATTTTTGGAACCGTCTGTTATTTAAAAATCTCCTATCGAGTCATTCAGCTTTGGATGTTTCATTTGCTGATGGAGACAGGTGCAACTTTGTTGCACTTCTTTGCCTCTTATAGCATATCTGTTATGTCTCTATGATGTGCAAGGTGTTGTATTAAGTCTTGAGACACAGAGGAGTACAAGGTTCAGTTCCTGTCTTTATTGAGTTTGTAAAGTATGACAATGTCTACGAATATTCTATTTCATTATATGAATTATAGTATTTAGAAATATTCTATTTCATTATATGAATTATAGTATTTAGAAATTCAAACTCAGGATTAATATGGTGTGGCAAAATCTAGTGAAGGTCTGGGTTCAAGTCGAAGTTCCCCATTGATGAGATACCATCTTATAAAAGTATTTAACCTTGTATTTCATTTCTTATCTAACATAAAAAGACATGATCAATCCTATCTACCTTAAAGGAATGTTAAGAAGAATCAAATGAAGTAATGAAAATAAAAAGGCTTTGAAAAAGTATAAAACACTATGAAAATGTCAGGCATTATATTAAACTTCAGGAATATTTATGACGTTATTTAATCACTTTTCCTTAGGCTTTCAATTTTAACCCAGAAACAAAACTTAAACCCATAAAAGAAGATAATTTAAAAATTCAAACGGAACTTTTGGTTTTCTGATTTCATTCTTCCAGCTCTATTCCATCCAGCATCTTCAACCTTTCTTTGGCAGATGAGCTGAGCTGATTAGTTTGGCTTTTAACCCCAGGGTTTCAGAAAAACCTCTGAGCCACATTTAGAATAAGATCACATTGTATGTCTCTTTCCCCTTCCAGCCCTCCCCCAAAAAATTGTCTACAGGGGTCATTTTTACTCTCATCATTTAGTTCAAAGGAATCTTGTGGTATTTTATAATCAACAAAACAATGTAAAACATGTGAAGCCAAACACTAGACGAGCTTAGCTAATACTGGTGAGCACAATGGGTAAGAACAAGGGCACAGAGAAAACATGTTCTGTCAAGATGATGGAAAAAAAGGGTTAATTTTGATTTTGGCCCATTTCTCCATTATTAACTTGAGAATTGCCCACATTTTCATTTGCCTTTGAAGATACAGATTTCTATGTGTTTATTTCATTTAGTCAACCTGAGCTCTAAAAATAGGGACAACATATCTTTTAAAAGGTAGTTTTCTGACCATTTGTTTTTTAGTTTAGAAAACTGATGATTTTGTAAAAAATGTAGAGAAAGAATGTCCATCCAGAAATCCTCCTGGGGATTTGTGGCTCCACACTGAGCATCCTCCACCTTGACAAGGGATCTGACAGATGGGATGTGGGATGGTTTCCAAAAATAGCCATGCTTAGACCAATGACATATTGCAGAAGTGACTAGCCTCAGCCTCAAGAAGCTGTGGAGCTCTCTGGAAAGTCTGCCAGTGGCCATGCGCATTAAAACAAAAACTAAAACAAAGAAACATTTTAAAAAGGATGCATGAAAAATGTCCTATCCTTTAGGAATGTTACATTCAGGATCTAGGTATAGAGATTTTGTGAGCTTGGATTGTGTTTGGAGAAAGAAGATTTATGTAAGACAAATTAGCTGTTGAAACATATGATCTTCTGGACTCAAAATATAGAAGGGTATTGGTCCTTGGCCTGCCTTGTGGAAAATATGGTGAGGTTCACCTTACCCCAGGTGGGTGATGGAGGGCTGGATAATCAGTGTGAAAACTTAGCTTCCCAGTTGTGTAAGCCACATTGTTTGCATCAATTTTGTCTTGCACTTGCCAAGTATGTCTGTAAAATACAAGAAACACATGTTTAAACTGGTTGCCACTAAGCCAGAGGAAATGTGTTAGAATGAATTTGATATGCAGGGGGAAGTGGAAACTTTTCATTTTATGAAATAATTACCATAATGCCCATGAGCCACAAAGGGAGTCTGACCTTTCTTTGTCCATTGTGACTATTTTAGATTAGCATCTCCTCATTTCTCCTCTCCTCTCAACAGGAGTATATTTACACATTAGTCTGTCCTACCGAGTTTATAAAGAAGTTTATATGGAATTGTAGGTTATCTTTTTAATAGCCTTAATGCATTCTAGAAAATGATTTATGAGGTAAAATTCACATAAAATGTTTTAAAGTGAACAATTCAGTGGCATTTAGTACATTCACAATGTTGGCAACCACCACCTTTATATATCTAGTTTCAAAACATTTCTATCACTCCAAACTAAAACCTCTTACCCAGTAAGCAGTTTCTTCCCATTCTGATCATCTCCAAGGCCTTGACAATCACTTAGCTTTCTGTTTCTATGGATTTACCTATTTTGGATATTTTATATAAATGAAATTATACAGTATGTGACCTCTTGTGTCTGGCTTCTTAGCATAGTATTTTGAAGATTCATCCATGTTGTACAGGGATATAGTACCTCATTTCTTTTATGGCTGAGTAATATTCTATTGTACGGATATACTACAATTTGTTTATCCATTCATCCAGTGACGGGCATTTGGGCTGTTTCTATTTTTTGGTTATTGTGAATAGTGCTAGTATAAATATGTGGGTATACTTATTGGAGTACTGGTTGTCAACTTTTTGGATATATACACAGGAGTGAAATTGCAGGATCGTATTATCAATCTATAATTAACATTTTGAGGAACTACCAAACTGTTTTCCACAGTGGCTATGTCATTTTGCATTTCCCACCAGCAACGTGTGATGGTTCCAATTCCCCTATGGCCTCATCTACACTCACTTTCAATTAAAAAATTTTTTTTATTATAGTCATCCTAGTGAGTGTCATGTGGTATCTCACTGTGGTTTTGATTTATATTTTCCTAATGATTAATGATGTTCAGTATCTTTTCACGTGCTTATTGACCATTTCTATGATTTCTTGGAAGAATCATCTATTCAATTTCTTTGCTAATTTTTGAATTGATTTGTCTTTTTTGTTGGGTTGTAAGTGTTCTTTATATACCCTGGGTACTAGATCCTTATCAGACATATGATTTGCAAATATTTCCACCCATTCTGTATATAATCTTTTTAATTTCTTGCTAATATCCTATGATGTCCAAAAGTTTTAAGTTTTTACAAAGCCCAATTTATCTATTTTTCTTTTGTTGATCATGCTTTTGATTTTATATGTAGGAATCCATTGCCCAATCCAAGGTCGTGAAGATTTACCTCTATGTTTTCTTCTAAGAGCTTTTTAGTTTTAACTCTTACATTTAAATCATTGGTTGATTTTGAGTTAATTGTTTTTGTATATGATGTCAGTTAGGGTCCAACTTCATTCTTATGCATGTGAATATTCAGTTGTTCCAGTACAATTTGTTAAACAGGTTGTTCTTTTCCTATTGAATGATATTGACACTTTTGTTGAATATGAATTGATCATAGATGCATGGATTTGTTTCTGGACTCTCAATTCTATTCCATTGGTCTATATGTCTATTCTTATGCCAGTATCATGCTATTTTGATTACCATAGACTAGCAGTAAGTTTCAAAATCAGGAAGTATGAGTCATTCAATTTTGTTTTTCTTTTTAAGTATTATTTTGTCTACTTGGAGATGTTCACAATTTCATATAAATTTGAGAATAATTGGCTTTTCTATTTATTAAAAAAGGACATTGGAATTTTGGAAGGGATTGCATTGACTCTGTAGACTTCTTTGGGTACTACTGACATCACTATGTTTTCTAATCCATGAACACAGGATATCCTTCTATTTACTTAGGTCTTCTTTAATTTCTCAGCAATGGTTTATAGTTTTCATTGTACAAGTTTTTTACCATCTTAGTTAAATTTATTCATATCCCACATGTAGGGATATTTTTCTTAATGAGCAAAGGTAGGGTTTCTTACCCGTTCTCTGGGATTAAGGATAAAACTGGCTATTTTGCTCTGTTTTTTCATTTAAAATTAGGATGGAAAACTTGGTATATGTCTTTCACTAAAAGTCAAACAGCCATACATATGTGGCCATGAACTGGAAGCAGACTGAGTGAAAGGAGATGAGGGGTATATATAGCCTGCTGCAACTCATTTCAAGTATGAGTCAGGCAATCCATTATATTGCAGTGACTGTAGCCAAGAAATACATGTTCTCTATGAAGTTCATGTCATTCCATAGCCCATATATAATACAGATCCAGACTTTTGTCAGCATGGGCATTTCAAGAATAATCAGCATGTGGGAAGGGATTTAAGAAGACCAAAAAAGTAATTTCATGAAGCTGTAGAATGTATAATATCTTCTGACTAGGAAGATGATGCTGTTGACACTGTCAGTAGGAAATGACTATTCAGATTTTCTTTTCAAGAGTGGTGATGGTTTTGCATTGATCCACCTATATTCTTTTTCTTAGTTCCTCCTATGATCAAGGGTAAACTGACAGTGTTTTGCTGTAGCCAAGGTCTGGCTGAGATTAAAGGTGTAAGCTTTAGCCAGAGAACGGATATTTTCTTTGATGTTAACTGGCTTCTATAGGAATAGGGCCTGTGACTTGGCTTCACCAGAGCAGTTCTCCAGCCCTCTAAGCTAAATGGCAGGGGATGATAAACAGTTTTTAGCCCTAGAGTGTCCTAGGCACAGTGTGGGATGTGTAGCCTAGAAGCCTATGCTCATACATTATGATAAATCCCAGGAAAGGAGCTCACCGGTTCCAATCATAAAGCATTCTCCTAATGGTTATAGCACAAATCTGGAAAAAGCCTAGGAATGTCATCTGGTTTACCTTTCTACCTCCTTGTAGAAGTAAATCATGACAAGAAGGCTGTTGCTGATTGTCGACGCGTCTGTTTTTACTTATCCATCCCAAATCCAAATATCAAGAAAATAATAGCCAAAATAGATGTGAACGTGATCCACTGTCCTATGTAGGAACTATTTTTTAAAGTTCAATTCTGGGGCTTTAGTGAGATGAGGGTGTATTTGCATGCACCTCTCTTTAGAGACAGATTCTAATATTATTCTTAGTAAGGCAACAACTCAAGCAGATTACAGAGAATTGCCATAACTGAAGCAGAGATGTGGGACCAGATTCTTATAAAACTGAAGAGGCAGCACAGTTCACAATTGCAAAGATGTGGAAATAAGCCAAATGCCCATCAATACATGAGTGGATTCATAAAATGTGGTATCTGTGTACTATGGAGTAGTACTCAGCCATAAAAAAATGTGAACTATTATAATACTCTTTGTAACAACCTGTATGGAACCAGAGACCATTTTTCTAAGCAGAGTATCGCAAGAATGGAAAAACGAACATCACATGTATTCACTGTTAGACTGGAACTGATTGATCAACACTTGTGTGCACATATGGTAGTAAAACTCAGTGGAAACCAAGCAGGTGGGAAGGAGGAGGAGGGGACAGGTAAATTCACACCTAATGGGTACCATACACGCTAACTGGGTGAGGGGCACACTTAAAACTTTGACTCAAATGCTACAAAAGCAATTCATATAACCAAAACATTTGTACCCCTGTAATAACTCTGAAATAAAAAGGAAAAGAACCTGAAGAGGCAAGCTTAACATAGCATCTTAATCCAATGGTATAGACTTGTTTGCTATTGTGCTGGGGTAGGTAACTGAAACTCTGCGAGTAATCTTGCTTTTGTCAAAGACGCTATTTAAACAAACCTAAGTACTTCCACTGAGCTATTCATGTCATTCTCAACATTTCATTAGAATTTTCCCTTACATTTTCTTGTCTATCCAAGAGTTTTTTTTTTTTTTTAAAGATCCTATACTTTAAGATTATGATTTTTAGAGAATATGTCATGGGATTGGTTTGAATGCTAATTCACTAGATTTACCCAAACTTAAATGGCCAGTCATAAATATTCATGATATTAACAGTGTTTTGTGGCAAATTTGAATCCTTCAGTGCTTATGAAATGCTCTAATATTGTTTTTTGCTGGATTTATTCTTTATACCTTTGGTGATATATTTACACTCTTTTGCTTAGTGGTTCACACTTGAAAAATCATGCTGGATTTATTTGTAATCTTTTTCTTTTTTGAAGTACTTATATGAAAAGATTTTCTATGTGTGCAAAGCTGGATTTATTATTACCAGCACGTACAACCTCCAACCCACCTGCTGCAAGCTCTTCTTATTAGATTATCAAGAATGCCTACTTTTGAGCATCATTACTTGCCCCATTGGATCCAAAACACAATGTCCATAAGTTTTTTAAAAAATTTCAATATAGAAAATGATCCCCTAGCTAAAATAAACAAAAAATAGATGTTTTAGTTAACCATCCAAAGGAGTCTTATATTGCTTACTGTAGTTGTGATATTTCCACATATGAATTCCTCGATGCAGTCCCTCACTAGAGCTCCAGATATTTATTTTTCCATTATCATTTATTAGATACCTGGAATGGGCCAGGAGCTGTGGATCCAGAAATGAATGGAATAGACATGGTACTTGCACCACATGGAATTTACTGTTTATGGGGAAGACAAGTTAGTGTGATTTACCTCCAAAAACTGAAATACAAGATGGTATGAGAGTGAGGAAGTGAGATTATATGGGAACCTGAAGAATGAATAGGTTTTCCAAGGCAAAGAGAAGGATAGAGGTCATTGCAGCGAAGAAAAATAACATGTGGGAAGGCCCAGTGGAGGGAGAGAACATCTCTTGTGAGAGGAAGTGACAGAAGTCCAACATGGGCTGGAGTGAGGAGGATTTGTTCTGTGGCTACTCTTAGCTTCTTTTCAAATTTCTGCTTCCCTTAAAGTCTGCAAAGTTCTGTAAAGTCTTAAAAAATCTTATTACTTTAGGGAACGAAATTCAAACACATTCTTTATCTCACGATGTTTAACCCACTGCCAAAAATGTTTATCGAGTAAAGACATAGATTCCAGAATAGTAAATTGTGTTATTTTCCTGGTTGACCATTAACTTTTACTTTAGTCATCAATCATTATTATTATTTTATTTCTGGGGGGGGGGTGCTTACAGTTATTTGTAAATAATCGGCAAAATTTGAAGAGTTGGGTTTTAAAAAGTCATTATCTTTTCAGTTCTACTTGTATTATGGACATTCATTGACATCGAATTCATTCCTGAAGATGAAACATTTCACATCATTTTTTTAAAGGTGAGAATTAGTATCCCCCAACACAAACTAGAAAAACAAAAACTGATATTCAGTATTGCTGTTACTCAGTCCTTTAACGTGACGTAAAAATCTCCATGACACCTAAAGATGTAAAAAGTAAACAAGGAAGATTCTGTGATAATGATGGTAACATGATTTTAAAAAAATCTCTCTGAATTCCCCCTACAGAACATTTACAAACTCAAAAACTCATGGACAACATCTAAACCAAAGTTAGGTGACAAGATGGCTTCTCCCATGAACCCCAAAATATGAGTGGGTAGAGACAAAGCTGTCAAAGCCACAAGACCTATGTGGTATCAGCAACTGTGCAGGAGAAAGCAGAGGGAAGCAACTGGGTACCTGATGGATCTAAAAAAATTCGCCAATCACTAACAAGCATTCACTGGCAAGTATAGTGGGGCAATTCGAGAATGGCAGTAAAACTTGGGAGGGGATTTCTGTATTCCAACATAGCTGAGTACAAGAGGTCCATGGTAAGGAATTGGGATAGTCTGGGATTCGTGAATTCTAGAAACTAACCCAACAAAGCTCCTTTCCATGGTAAAACTTCCTTCTGAGAAAAAGAGTCCATATTGAGCAGCACAGGAACAAAAAAGAGAATATAGAAGGTCCAGACAAAAGTGAGGAGAGAAAGGTCGTAGAAAAGTCTTAGAAAGTTATCAGCCAGTTTTGAAATACAGCTTAAACCATAGATATAAAAAAGGTTTGAATCATGTCTCCTTTTAATAAGTATGGAACACCAGTTTCACATAAAATTAGCAACAAAGAATAATTAAGGTTTAAACACAAAATTATTTTAAGAAAAAGAAGAATAAGTAGCAGAATAGCATATCTACAGATAATACATGCCAGAAGGACATATCCCCCAAAGACGAAAAAATATTTTTCCATTTCTGACTTCTATTTTATTTTTGGATGATATATGAAAGAATAACCTACATCAAAATTAGAAACAGAAAAATGGGATAATATATTTAGGAAAGAAAGAACATTATTAAATAAAGACTAAACTAGGAGGATAGCAAAATCAAATAAGTGTAACACATAATACCTTTAGGTAACTAGGAGTTAAAAAGGAGAAAATTTAAATACCAAACAAACAAACAAACAAAAAAGAACAAAAGGATTTGAGAGAAAATAACAAGAGGACAGGAAAAGAAGACTTAATATATGCATAATAGGAGTCCTTAAAAGAAGAAACCCAAAGCAAAGGAACAGGACAAATACTAGAAATTATAATTCAAGAAACATTTCTTGAAATTATGAAAAGAAGATCTGAAACTGTACATTGAAGGACCAAATCATATCCTCCCTGGAAAAGTTGCCCCAGAACGATTAACCTGAAAGCATGGTTCGTAAAATGACTGGACTTCAAAGAAAAAAATATTTTTTGAGGAATCCAGGTAAAAATATGAAATTGCTTATAAGGAAAGGAAAATTATATTACCAATAAAACCATGGTGAAATATTAAAAATGCTTTGAGCCCAGAATTTATATTTAGCCAAGCCAATTTTCAAATATGAAGACCTTAAACTGCTGTCAGCAGGCAAAAATTCAGAGAATATTGTTCCCATGAGTGCTTCCTTAGGAATTTACGAGAGAATGGGCTTCAGACAACCAAAATAAATAGAGATACGTTGATGTAGGATTGGTGCTGAGCAGCAAATTTATGTTTACTTGAATTAATTGTAGGGGAGAAAAAAAATAAATATTGAAAAACTAAAAAGTAGAAAAACAGAACTGCAGTGCTGAGGGCTGCACGTGTGGGTGATAATACTCTAAACCAGGAAAGAAGGAAAGCCATAAAATTCAGGAGAACCATTACATTTGGGGAGAAAAGAGAGGTTTGTGATTAGTTGGGTTCTGTGGATGGGTTTGGGGGCATCTGGAAATGTTGCATTTCCTAACCTGGGTGGTGTTTAAAGGTATTTACCTTGTAATAATTCATTAAGCTATGCATTTGTTATATGCGATGTTTCATATTATATTGAGAATTCATAGTAACGGAGTAGAATGGTGGTTACCAGGGGCTGGGGTTGTGAGAAAAGAGGAGATACCGGTTAAAGAATACAAACCTTATGTTATGATATGAATAAGTACTGGAGAGCTAATGTACAGCATGGTGTCTATAGTTAATAATAATGTATGGTATATTTGAAATTTGTTAACAGAGTAGATGTCAAATATTCTTGCCACAAAATAAAAAGATAACACTGTGAGGGGATGGATATGTTAATTAGCTTGACTGTGGCAATCATTTCACAGTGTATACATTTATAAAGCCATCCCGTTGTACACCCTAAATATATACAAGCTTTGTCAATCATACCTCAAAAAAAGCTGGAAAAAATAATAAAAGAAAAGAGGTAAATTGCAAACGAAGAAGTTTTTATTTTTAAATTTATTTTTAAATGTTGATAATAATCCTCTTAATAAAAATGAAGTCAGGTAGTGATAGAAAGATGACAACCGCCTCTAAAAACATAAAGAAGAGAATTACAGCAATTTTCTCCAAAGGAAGTTCAACAGGCCTTCATTATGCAAAACTAATAATGTAGAGCATGGCAAAAAATGAAATAATTTATGAGAACTCTGTAATAAGCATATTTATCAGGTTTTTTTTTTTTTTGGTGTGTGAGGGTTAATTGTGCTGAACTTATTTCTTCAGAACAAGAATTAGATGCTAGTTTTGATTTTTAACATGAAAGATTAAATTCTCTCTTGCGATAAGTTATCTGATTGTGTCAACTGTCATTTTCCCTTTGCATAAAAAGTTGGCTATAATTCGAACTTAAAAAGAGGGGAAGGGAATGAATACTCTGGTGCAGTCATTGCGACTTAGTTTAAGAAATTTCTGTGCAATCCTGTTTCCTTGCATCTGAGCTATAAATATGAGTAGAAGCCACATTCGACAGTTGACAATATGACATTAGAAACGATGGGGGAAATGTAGTAGATAACAACTACCCTCCGTGGTAGCGTGGTGTGAAGGAAAGATTGCAGCCTAACTCTTCTGCCTCCGTTTCCTTGGGGATAATGATTCTTAAAGAATTGTGAAGATTCAACATAATGACTGTAAAGCACTGAGCTCCATCCTTAGTACATAAGAAGATCTTAATAGAAAATTATTCCTTCCATCCCGCTAACAGCTGCCGGTCCTGGCTGCACAGAACATAACCAAGGAGGCAATGGGAGGCAGAGGACTTGCTGAGAAGCACTTGCCTTACCAGCTTGTCTTATAAATTCCCTCAAGTGATTTCTAGAAGAGCATAAGACACAGAAATTATTTTTCCTTTCATTCATGAGATGACTTCATACCCAAGTGGTTTCGTTGGCAGCAACATTAATTACTACGAAACTTAATATTACACAGGGAACCCCAGGGACTGGCTCTTGGCTGATAACATAAGCTGAAGTTCACAATGACTGAAAGAACATAGCTTGTTACTTTGCTTAAGAAACCCTAATACTTACTGGAATACACATTTTAAAGGGTCCCCCCCCCCACCCAGACATAATAATACTATATCTAAAACAAGTCATTAAGAAGTCCCAGTGTAATTTTTTTTTTTTTTATGAAGGAGGACAGGATTACAACTAAATTCAGGACTCAGACAAGTTTTCTTTGTTTTCTTCCCATGTTTGAATTGCTTCTAGGTTGGTTTTTCATAACTCAGAAGTCATTTTTATTGAAGAAGGGCTGTGTGGTTTTCTGAAGCCATATTTTGGTTAGAAATGTCAACAAAATGGGTAAACTTTTATTTTTTTCTCTGTTCATTCCCCACACTTCGCACGAGTTTTCTGGTAACGTGTATCAAACAAGTAGCTGTTTCAAAGTCAGATTTGGAGTCAGTGCTAATGGTAAGAGGAATTTCTTAAGGGCTAAATGCCAAGGAAAAATAACATTTTTCACTCGTACATCCCCAATCTCTAATACAACCTAATGTGTGAAATGCTGCTGGGCTGGCTTGCAAGACATATTTCAGAAGTGCTAGCAGAACTCCTGTCCATGCTGGAAAACTATGTAGCTATACTTCCCAGAGGCTGTTTCAATATTGTTAATTCTTAACTGGTCTGGCTGGCAGATTTGACAAACAGCTTGCTAGAAACATTTTCTGTTTGACTTCATTTTATTCATCTGATGAAGCCTGAATGCAAGGCATTCATACAGACATAAAACTGGGTAGTAGTAGTAGCATTTTATATTTTTCTAGCAAACTTTCATCCAAGGGCCTCAAAAGGCATCACAGGTATTGAAACACTCCTGCAGTAAGAGTGAGACAAGTCTTTAGTAGAAGAAATCAAGAGATCTGGGAAATTACATGAAAAGCTCAGATCAACTTTTCACTTACAAATAGCCCATAGTGAAGCCATGAGTAGACTCTGTTTCCCTGTTGGTCCTCTGGGCAGCGCTCTGGGCAGTAATGAAATATAGATGCTCTGTGGCATTGGGTCCTCAATTCTTTCCTAAACTTTTTGGAGATAAATGTCCCCATGTATTTATTTATATTTTTTACTATAACTCGTGGCCTTATAAGTTTTATTCAGCAATTGTATGGCTTCCATGCAATGCTCCACAAGATAAAATCTGACTGCCACCCAGATCCATATGTTTCTTTTCTTTTACCTCCTTGCCTCATTTTCTTTTGCCTTCTTTATTTTATCCTTTAAAGTTAATATTTCAGTATTATTTTTCAATTTCACCCCATTATTCTTATCAGTCTAACCCTTGCTGCATGTATTAATCCAACTTGCTTGTGCCAACAAATAAAACATTCTTAGAAGAAAGCACATCTGAACTTCTGGGCTCAATTCTGGAAAGAAGACAATCTTGCTAGTTAAGGTTGAAAGTTATATTTTTTTCTGCTTGACTTTCTGAGGAAGAAGATTCACTTTGAGTTGCCCATAAGGTTAATTTTTAGATTAAGGACTTACAAATGTTGATGTCTTGACCAGACAGAAGTTTTCAATATCTTAGCACACATCTCCTTTCATTAAAATTTCCTGAGAGATAACTATGTGTTAGATACTGAGCTAGTACTACAGATACGATCATGATTAGTTCACCATTTCTGCCTGCAAGGAGCTCAGTATCTCAATGGCAATGGCAATGATATCAGCCTGTCTTAGTTTTAAAGGTTATCCTAAGTAGTAGAGCTACAAGCAGGATAACTAGTTAATATACAATGTAGGTGATAAATACTTTTTTATAAAAATGACACTGAACCCCCTCCTTCCAAATCTTTGTTTCTCTGTGTCACACAGAGACATGAGCTTATGTAAATAATAATACTCTGACCTAGCCAGTTTTAGTTGCCCAACTAGTTAGAAAAGGAATTTTCAGGGTATGGTTTTTGTCTTTTTAGACAAGATCATCTGAACTTCTCAACGCTGTTTTATCAGAATCAGTGTTTCAAAAGATCGTACATTACTGCAACCAAGCAAACACACAATAGTGACATCTTACACCAGTGTTGCTCATTTTCTTCTTTACTGCATGCATAACCATTAAAAGAATCTTCAGCAAAAAGTAGAAATTGCCTGTCTTTATGTTATGACTTTATAGGAGAAAGGAGAATTCCCACTTCTCTTTCCTGATGGGTCATCCAGAATGCAAAACTAGCTCATTTGGGTAAGGAGTAAAATAATCATTTTGCTTTATTGTAATGCCTGGGCTTGGGGATGAGGTACTGATGTTGCTCTCACAAAGCAGAGGCTGGGAGAGGAGATTTCTTTCCTGAAGGTGCAGAGGCTGCCAGGTCAAGGGCGGATGTAGCAGGGGTGGTGATTGGAAGGGAGGAGGAAAAAGGTGGCAAGTCAAGTGAAATGGGCAAGAAAGGCCTAAAAGCAGCCCGAAACAGAGGAAGACCTAGCACAGGTTGTCTGTAGGCAAAATAAAAGTCCGGGAAATAGGAAAACAAGAGTGATACATGCAGCCAAGAATCGGTTAAGTAGGGAGGGAAGCAAACAGCTGAGAAAGGGACAGTGGCTGGAGGCGGTGTAGGGGTGGCCAGGAATGGGGAAGAATGGCATAGGACAGAAATGGCTTGTGTTGGAGTTGGATTAGCTTGGGCACAGGGAGGAAGGGCCACATGGCACTGCATAGTCTTAGTTAAATTTGTTATTAATGCCACACCTACTTACACGACAGTAGCTTGTGTAAATTTTGAGAAGTCTGGTTTCCTTTTGCCTAAGGCCATATTGTTAGCTGGATATTGCCCCAGTTTGAGCACACTTAGCACCCTGGTGGGAGAGCAGCATGGTCCAGTTACCCACCCCTTGGAACTGCTTGGCAGATATTGACTGTCATGTTCCCTCGTTTGTTATGCCAAATGTCTGGGATTACTTTTCACTTTGTGCCTTAGTTTTATGGAATTTTTATTGGTCCACATTATTTAGATGAAGCCAACTCAAGTATTTACATTCACCCGTATACAGCAATCACACAAGATAATTTTCCATGAAGCAGAAACCCAAATCTAGTCCAAAACAAAATGCCCAGCACAGTGCCTTGTGCACGCTAGTATTCAAGAAAGATATTCTGTCTGATTGACAGCAATCATGCTTTCTTTGGGATTTACTTCGTAGGATGCATTCTTGAGAACATTCTAACTTGTTATAATTGTTGAAGATGTCAGTATATAGGTATAGTTTACAATGACTATTTCCCATCGGATTAAATCATGTTATAAACTTTAAATAATTTCTTTAAGAAAATCACTTGTCCCAAAAGGCCTCTAGAAAGTTATTATTTTCTGGGAGGGTTGGGGGTAAGCATGTGGGATAAGGCTTTTTGGCTCCACTCTGTTAAAACTACATTGCCCGAAATCAAAGGTTTAAATCCTCCTAAAAAGGATAACCTTTTACATACTGCTCCATAGCCACTTATATTTATCAAAATTGACAATGGGAGTTTCTTTAACCAGTTCTCATTCTTTTCTCCCAGGAAAGCTTTCATCATTATCAAGGCAGTAAGGTTACTGAGCATTTCACATGGTTGCATAAAAATATATTGTCTAGATGATGTGCCGACAAAACAATAATAAGCATCTGAAAAATACAGATGTGGTAAATGACGTATACTTTTGTCCTGAAAGCTATTATCACTTTGATTTAGTTGAGCATAAGTTTATAATTATGAAATACTCTAATAATTACAGCATTCATCTGCTGGTTTATAGTCCTTTAAAAACCCCTATGCACACATTTGTTAAACATTTATGCTTTGCCTTAGTATGAAAACTACATGAAATGCTGGAATCCAGTGTTTTTTGTTCATCCAACCAACCACTTAACAATTGAGATGACAGCCAAGAACCAAAAATAGCTACTCTGATTCTCATGTTAGATCCATGCATTTAAATTTCTTCAAACTAATAACCCTGCTTGAATGGAAAAGTGCTAGGTGGGTATGAGTTTCCTAAAAGAGCCATGCTTAAAGTTGTACCAGAAACAAGCTATTATTGTTTTTGGCATCTAAGCAAGAGCAGTCACAAAGTTCCTTGAAAAATCTGGGTGGAAAGCAAAGCATACTTTTAACCTGCTGTACTTTCCTTTCTCTCTCTCTCCTATTATTTTAGTCCTTCTTTTTCATTATTTTTTGCCTTCATTTATTCATTCCTTTCACTCACTCACCAACCTGTTATTTTTCAAACAAGAGTGAGATACTTTTTCAGTGCAGAAACAAAGATGTGAAAGAGAGGGACCTTGTTTAAGGCAGCTACTGGTTTTGTTATGAAGATAGGTCACATCCAGGCACAACCAAAGTAGAAAAAAGAATGTGGTGAATGTCATTTAGTACACATCATTGTGAGCGTTCAGAGGATGTCAAGCACCCAAGCTCTAGTTCAACTGAATACTGAACACTGCCTTCTTGTGAAGTTCTTCCTCTCAGCCAGAGGTTCTCAACCTTGGCTGTGCATGAGAATTTCACCGATGGAGTTTCGATAAGTCCTGAGACTCAGGCCAAATAACCATTCCCACTAAAAAAAAAACAAAACAAAAAACAAATAAAAAAAACTCTGGAGATGGGACACAGATGTCAGTATTTTTTACATTGGCTATTGTTAAGAACCACTGTTTTAAGTATCCCTTTTTCTGTTGAATCTCATGTTACCCAGACTTCAATATTACTTTTACACATTATTGTAAAGAGGAACAGAAAAAGAGGATAACTTTAGCAAAAATATTCACTTTTCTTATTCTCTTAACAGAAAAACTAAAAAACAAACAAGCAAATAAAAGAACAATGGCAATAGCAACAAAACTCTTCTGTTAATTCTTGAGGATTAAAAATTGCCAAAAAACAGAATGAAGTCTTGGTAATCAGTGGTGGAAGTAAGGCATGGCGTTTCTTGGCCTGTGTGTAGTTTGAGAGATTCAGGGATGAAATGTGGTCATCTGAGGAAGGTGAGATGGGTAGGTTCAATTTATCTGGTTAGATGGGAAGGTCCATAAAGGACACGGAATAGTAGTAAGAAAGTCTGATTTGTTTTGACAACAGACTTTCAGTATTTATTCCAATAAATTTCACAGTATTAGATCAGTGCCCAAATTATTAAGCCCTGTTATGAAACCTGTAAAAACAAAACACAGATCATAAATCAAGACTAAGATTCCAGCCCTCATTGTGATGGTAGTGGGGGAGGATTAGGGAACTTCAACAAACGGCCCCAAATTTGGCCACCGTTATGAAATCGTGAAGTCCTTTGGAATAGATACAAGTTTGTTGTCGATAAATAAAAACTAAGTAAAATAGCTTGCAAGGGAATTATTGTGAAGTGTTCTGTTTAACTCCGGTGGCTGAAGGAATCTTTTCCATGTGCTTTTTTCATATTACGGTGCTGCAGTAGAAAGCTCATGGATACAACAGACCCAGATTCAAACTCTGGGATTTTTTATCACTAACCGTGGGCACTTGGGTTACAAATTAATCACTAGGCAAGTGATTGAATATTTTTGATCCTCTGTTCATCTACAAACAAGGTTTTCCTTTAGATTAAGGGTGGCAAGCTCAAAGGCCCTTACAAGGCTGGAGAAGGGGAGGAGTTTGGAAAACTGGAAAGTGAGTCTTTGCTCTCTTCAAGGGCAGCCTCTACTTATATCCAGCAGACTGTTGGCATGTAGGCATTTAGGCTCAGTTATTGCTAGATTTGATTTTTCAAGAAAAGTCAGGTCCATATTTAATGTAAAATCTCCCAGTTTTTAAATGTTGACAACTACCATTTTCTTTCAACATCATGTGGGCCAAACCAAACATCTGAATACAGCCTGTGGGCTACCGGTTGCAACCTTTCAATTTTGAAAGTCCCTTTCACTTTGAATGCTCTCTACTCCATGAGCTTAAGAATAATTGTATGAATCTCACATGAGGGGCTCATCCTAAAGATTAGAAATAGAGTTATACCCCCACTTCTAGTATAAGTGTTTACTGTTGTTAGTGTTTCACTATCCATACTCAATGTTACCTCCCAGGAAATTCTTATGCAAACAGCTTCTTGTTCCAAGATTAAAATTTATTATATCTCCTGTTACTTATTAAAGCACATAGGCTTAATTTTCTGAATGTTTGTTTTATTCATATCTTTTTAACATGTCTGGAGGCTGATTTCAATTCCCCAGGGCCCAACTTTATTTTGTGTCAAGTCCTGGGAGGTAAAAGTTTAATCGACTTCAACATTTATAAAGTTGAGTATTTTATAAAGTCTTAGAGAAATATAGTCTTCCATCCCACCTGTTATGGACTGAACTTTTGTTCCCCAAAATTCATATGTTGAAGCACTAACCCCCAATGAATTTGGAGATAGGGCCTTTAAGGAAGTAATTAAGATTAAATGAGGTTGTAAGAGTGAAGCCCTAACCTGACAGGACTGGTGTCCACCGTCTCATGCCCTCGGTCCCACTCACGTGGACTAGTGCACCTGGCGCCCAGGGGCCGGGTGTGCCCACCATGGAGGCAGTGAGGACTCCACTGGTCTTGTAGCTGTGACCACCCTCTGGTAACTGCAGCACCTACATTCAGGAGACCAGTGCTGGGTGCTTTCCTAAATATTGCCAGCAACAAAAATGACCTGTTTGCTCCTAATGACAGAAAACCTATACAGACAATAAAAGCCTCTCAATGCCCCCACTGTTAGCATTTTAGTGTATTTCCAGTCAATCATTCTTCTGTGCATATGCATATTTTTCTTTTAAACCCAATATGAATTATTATGTATTTACCATCATGGAAACATTCTCAATTAGTAATATGTCATTAGTAGTTTCTAATGTCATTAATAGTTTCCAATGCCATTAAATATCCATCTACAATTTGATTTTTAAAAATAGTGGCATGTTATTTCATTATATGAATGTGCTGTAATACACTTTCATAATACTCTTTTCAAAATTGCTTAGGTAATACAAGCTTCAGACTGGATAGTTGAAAATGCAGATAAGCATACAGGCACAAAATGAAGTCATTTATAATCCTAAAAAAAAAAAAAAAAAAAAAGAAAGAAGAAGAGGAAGAGACAGGCAGGGGTGTGCCATGCACAAAGGAAAGACCACGCGAGGACACAGTGAGAAGGTAGTCATCTGCAAACCAGAAAAAGTAGGTCTCACCAGAAATGAACCCTGCCAGCACCTTGGTCTTGAACTGCCAGCATTCTGAACTATGAAAAAAATAAATTTCTGTTGCTTAAGTCATTCAGCCTATGGTATTTTGTTAGGGCAGCCTAAACAGCCTAATATTATAACACCTGTAACTAGCCTATGTTTTTGGTGCCTCATGTTTCTGATCTTTTAGGCTCCTTAAAAATTCCAGTCATCCTTAGAGAAATACTGCTTTTAGACTCCTCTTTCCATTTGACTTCCAGCTCAAGAAACCTAATGTAAAGAAGTGATAAATGCCTGAGGCGATAGATACCCCAATTACTCTGATTTGATTAATTCACACTGCCTGTATCAAAACATCACATGTACCCTATAAACATATGCAACTATTATGTGCCCATAATAATTAAAAATAAAAAATTAAAAGTAATTACAGAAATTTCTGTATCTTCAATCCAATGTATCAAACTTTCTTTGTGATGGTAGAATACACAGTTTGGTGACTCACCCATAAAATGTAAGATAGAGGAAACCAATCCTTTTTCCAAGTTTTGAAACTTCTCCTCGTTTGTCAGATGCTCCTGTGAGTCGTACTATACCTACATTCTTGAGGCTGGAGAGCCACTTGTATGCATGTTCATCATTTCTTAAAACATCTTCAAAATCCAGAGTAGGTAGCTGGAGTTCTGAGCCCCAGTACTGACATTCTATGAGTTAAGAAAATGAAGAAACAAGATGGGATTACATTGTTTTCACATACAATGATAACCTCAGAGGAGGGACTAATTCATTAGGGTCTATTTTTGATTTATCATGGTGTTTACTAAATGTTAG
This sequence comes from Indri indri, assembly GCA_004363605.1. NCBI lineage: Eukaryota > Metazoa > Chordata > Mammalia > Primates > Indriidae > Indri > Indri indri. The sequence goes on along the minus strand of RJWJ010014780.1, from coordinate 12,489 downwards.
TCATATTAGAGATGCCCAAGTCACCAACTAGGCCGTTCTTTCTTGGCACCATGCCAATCTATTATATGTTCCCTGCCTACAACTGTGTCTGGCTCATAGCAGGTATTCAATATGTCCCTTCTGTTGAGGGAATGTTGTTTAGCTTATGGATAGCTCTCGATCTGTATATCCCAGGGCTTCTCTGCCTGGACACTGCTTAGAAATAATCTTCAGATAGTGTGTGTGTTAGCAACCAAGTTTTATTGCTCAGCTCCAAATGGGTGATAAAATTATAATGGTGGACTAGAACATTATGCCCATTCTTGGGGTTGGGGGTACTTTGCCATGGTAGGTACAGCTCTTTCTTCCTTTCGTTTCACCTGATAAGAAACTATCTCTGGGCTCAAGTCATTCTTTGGGGTCAAGAAGAAAAGAGGAGGGTATGTTCCTGGGATGAACAGACCCTTTAGTGGCAGTGTCACACCAGATCAGGTCAAATGCCTTCCCTTAGCTCTCTCATTCCTGATAATGAAATACTCATAAAAATGTTTACTTGAGAAAACAGAAGAAAAAAAAATGTAAAAAAATAATTGATTTGGCAAATGGGCCTCTTCCCAAGGAAGAGAAACATACAGGAAATGGAAATTTGTCAAGGAAAATAATACAGATATTACCAACTGCATTCAAGAAAGACCTAACTTTAGCTAATCCATTTGATTTCTTTCTTTCTTGGGAAGGAAATTGTCTTGGAAAGGCAAACCCTCCTAACAAGTGACAGAATGAGAACTTGTGATCTCAGTATCATCCTGAATGATGCTTTGTTTTCTAACTGGGAATATGTCATGTTGTAGAAAGCAAAACCAAAGCCCCCAGTTTAAGAACGAAGACTGGGTCAATGCTTCTTGCAGTAGTCACGGACTGAGAATTATTCCCTCTTTGATGTCAGCACAGTGGTTTCTGCAGAAATAGGACTTTTTTAGGAGTCAAATAGCAGCTTTAGTAGTAAAAAGATACATGCAGACGCAGAGGGCCACTTGATGCTCTTTCACCAGCTAGTTGCATAAGGACATTTGCAGAGGTGAGTAGGTGTGTTTATGTAGGAAAAGCTAATCAGCTTATAAATGCATATATTGCCAAAGTTTCTGGGTTATTAAGCATAATAGCTTGCATAATGAGCCAGAATTTCCGGGACCTTAATTGCAAACAGTAAATTAGGCCTCCCTAGTGGCTATATTAATTTTTTTAGACTATGCTAATATTCTTTAATATCGAACACATTCCACAGGCCCAAGTCAATTACTGTATCTTTTCAGAAAGTGGAGCTGGTATTCAGCCACTCCTTCCTAATTTCACATTTTAGTTCTTTTCCCCTTCAGACTAAACAGAACTGAAATAGCCTTTCCCATTCCTTTTTTCCCCTTAATTTTAATTTTTTAATTTTTAGCACTGCTTTTCAAGTGCTTCTGACATTTGAGAAAACTTTAGAGTTGAATATTAGCCAAATCACCTTGGCAAAGAGAAACAGGTCAGCACATGAGCCATGTTGTATTAGACCAGAGCAAGTTGGTTAAAGCAATAACAGACAATGAGGCATGAAGGCTTCAGGGTAATGATTATAAATTTGGAGGGAGAGGGGGGAAAGAGTGGTTTTATACAGTTTCTTGGTATTCCTTGATTATATTAGCTAGCTAATAATCATTTGTTGGTTTATCTTTTCAATAAGCCTACTATTTTAGCATCTAACAAGGCACCGTAATAGGCAGTAGGTTTTAAGGAGCTCACAGTCTATGGGTGAACTGGACATGGAGGCTGACAATTAAAACATATATGATAAATGCAATAGTTGAGATACGTTCAGGATACCAAGAGGGTATCAGATCTTCTGATCCCTTATCTAATGCTCTTTCTGTGATGTCCAGCTACTCTTTAACATGCGTGAAATTCCCCAGGTCTGTTCCTCATGCCTCTACTATTTCTTCTTAAATCAAAGAGGGTTGTTTTTATATGAAAGAGCCTTTTCTCAAAGAGGCAATTGATGTGTCTTTGTTTTGAATACAGGATTATGTGGCTGTTTGTTTTGCCACTCCCATTTTGCTCATTGCATCTAAAGTCCCTGGGTTGGAATATCTGATACCAATCAAAAAGCTCTGCAGAAAGAGGATGATAAATATTATAAATAATGCATATTGGCTGCCTAACCAGAAAGATCCTTTGGTTTCTAGTTAGGAGAAAAATTTCACTCAGTTTAAGGGCATAAATAACAAATCACCATCTCCTCTTTCCAAAATCTATACCTAAGCAAACTATTAAAAGAAATGTTGAAAACAGCCTTAGGTGTATTGAACCTCAAGTGGAAATCATGGACTTACAGAGTATTAGAGCTGGATGGATTGTTAGACATTCATCTGGCATTTTCATATTGGCTTTAGGATTTCCCACCACCATTAGTTCTTATCATTGAACAAAAAGGTTGCCTGAACTTCAACTGAAGATTCTTCTAGTTTTCTGGCACTGTGGTGATCTGCCCAAAGACAGGTTTTCCATTCCTATGTAGACTACTGGATGGAAACAGCTATTGTCTTCATGACTCCCTATAGTAAATGTGTTGTCTTTATCATAGAGGTTTAAGTAATTTATTAAAGAACATTTATTATAATTAGAAAAATTTATTATTTCCTGTTGAAAGTAAACCAGCCTAGAGATTGGTATAAATTACAGTACTGTCCAATAGAACTTTCTGCAATGCTGGAAATATTCTGCATCTGCACTGTCCAATACCATAGCTACTAGCAACATATAGCTATTGAAACTTGAGACCTGGCTGGTGGATCTGAGGGACTAAATTTTTTACTTTATATGATGTTAATTGATTTAAATAGCCACATGTGACTGGTTCTGTATTAGATAGGAAGGACATGCAGGGAGAAAAGAACACGGAGGCAGAGAGGCCTGGGTTTCAATCGCCTGGCCTCTTACCAGCTAGTTTCTTGGCTTTTTCTCTGTGCCTCAGTCTCTTAATTTATAAAATACAGATAATTATATTTACCTTGTAGGTTTGTTGTGGCCATGCAAAGATATTATGACAAGAAGCCTAGTATAGTGCCTGATGCATAGTAGACCCATAAAAACAATAATAAAAGCTAATATTTGCTGTGCTCTTTCTAGCAGTAAGAGCACAGTGTTAGACACTTTCCATACATTATTTCTTTTAATCTCCACTGCAAATATATAGGTTAGATAATTTCAGTATTGCCATGTTACAGAGGAGGGAACAGAGGTCCAAGTCATGCAGCTAATGATTTGCAGAGCTAGTTAGTCAAATCCAGGTGACTGATTCCAAAATCTGTAACTTTAACAACCACATATAAAATAAACAGTTGATGCCTTAAAAGTAGCTACTACCCTCATAGGTATTTTTATGTCCTATGTGGGAATGTCCATAGCTTATTTTGTCTCCTATGAAGGAAATCTACTAGATAAGAAAGAGAACAGAACAAGTTACAATTAGGAACATTTTGTCTCAACTTGTTCAAGCATGGGTGTTTAAAGATAAACCTTGGCTCCTGGTCAGAATTTTAAATGCAGAAGAAACATTATGAGCAGTTTTAGTTGCACAACACTGCAATAATATTGTTATTCACCTTTTGTGAAATGAACCATGGCTTCGCATACTTAAAAATTGCTAGCTGCTTTTCTTTTTATGCCAGCATGTTTCAGTGATCCGTGCCCTTTTGGGTTACTTAAGGCCATTATCACTTTCCAGAGAGTTTTAGTACTGTGTGGCAGGGAAATATAATAAAGATTGGAAACTCATTTTCACAAGATATAATTTACTTAAACTTTGAGTTTATATTTTGACTACTTTGTGGATTCAAGGAGGATCTGTTTAGGGCATACACTATATACTTTCATAGCATGTTTTAATGAATTTTTGTTTTTATATGAGTCATTTTTCCCACTATAGGGCAATATACACACTCACACAAAATATTCTTTGTTTTAAAAGTACACACAAGTTTATATTGTTTTAATAAATATGTTACCCTTTAGATGTGTACAATTAGCAATACTGTAGGATAATGCAGGACTGTCAATATAATAGGCAGCATAGTTTGTAGTATAAATGATTTCAAATTTACAGGATTTTACTATTAGAATGTGGTTACAATGGTTTTTAAGTTCTGCAAAGTTTGCAATTTTCCAACCATAGCTTTCATTGTAGAGTGCCTATTTTTGGGGGGAGCTTTGCTGAAATCAGAGACTAAGGGCCACACCCCATCAGAACCTGTGTCCAGGTATAAGCCACTGCTACACTGGGTTATGCTAAGCATGACTTCCACAGACAGCATTGTGACTAACCAGTTTCTAGATTCACCATAATGACCTGAATGTAAAATACTCCGATTTTCAGGGATATAGGCATACTTTGGAAATATTGTGGGTTTGGTTCCAGATCACCAAAAATAAAGTGAATATCGCAATAAAGCGAGTCACACAAATTTTTTGGTTTCCCAGTGCATATAAAAGTTATGTTTACACTATATTTAATCTATTAAGCGTGCAATAGCATTATGTCTAAAAATATATACCCACCTTAATTTTAAAAATGCTTTATTGCTAAAAAATGCTAATGATCATCTGAGCCTTCAGCAAGTAGTAACCTTTTTGCTGGTAGAGGGTCTTGCTTGATGTTGACAGCTGCTGACTGATTAGGGTAGTGTTTGCTGAAGGTTGGTGTGGCTGTGGCAATTTCTTAAAATAAGACAACAGTGACGTTTACCATATTGATTAACTCTTCCTTTCATGAAAGATTTCTCTGTAGAATGCAATGGTGTTTGATAGCATTTTACCCACAGTAGAACTTGTTTCAAAATTAGAGTCAATCTTTTCAAACCCAACCACTGCTCTATCAACTAAATTTATGTAATATTCTAAATCCTTTGTTGTAATTTCAATGATATCCACAGCATCTTCACCAGGAGTAGACTCCATCTCGAAACCACTTTCTTTGCTCATCCACAAGAAGCAACTTCTCATCCGTTAAAGTTTGATCGAGATTGCAGCAATTTGGTCACATCTTCAGGCTCCATTTCTAATTTTAGTTCTCTTGCTATTTCCACCATGTCTGAAGTTACCTTCTCCACTGAATCCTTGGACCCCTCAAAGTCATCCATGAAGGTTGGAATCAACTTCCTCCAAACTCCTGTTAATGTTGACATTTTGACCTCCTCCCACAAAGTATAAATGTGCTTAATAGCATCTAGAATGGGGAAGCCTTTTCAAAAGGTTTTCAATTTACTTTGCACAGATTCAACAGAGGAATCCCTAGCTGTAAAAACTATAGCCTTGTAAAATGTACAGTATTTCTTAAATGGTAAGACTTGAAATTTGAAATTACTCCTTGATCAGTGGGCTGCATGATGAATGTTGTGTTAGTAGGCATTAAAAAAAAAACCCATTAATCTCCTTATACATCCTCATCAAAGCTCTTGGATGACCAGGTGCATTGCCACTGAGCAACAATATTTTAAAAGGGATCTTTTTTCTGAGCAATAGGTCTCAACAGTGGACTTAGAATATTCAGTAAACCATGCTATAAAGAGATGTGGTGTCATGCAGGCTTTGTTGCTCCATTTACAGAGCACAGGCAGAGTAGATTTAGCATAATTCTCAAGAGTCCTAGTGTCATGAGAATGGTAAATGAGGATTGGCTTCAATTTAAAGTCACTAGCTGCATTAGTCCCTAATAAGAGAGTCAACCTAATTTTTGAAACTTTGAAGCCAGGCATTGACTTCTTCTATCTAGCTATGAAAATACTAGATGGCATCTTCTTCCCACATACTGCTGTTTTGTCTGCACTGAAAATCTGTCATTTAATGTAGACACCTTCATCAATAATCTTAGTTAGATTCTCTGGAAACTTGCTGCAGCTTCTCCATCAGCACTTGCTGCTTCACCTTGCACGTTTATACTATAGAGATGGCTTCTTTTCTTAAACCTCATGAACCAACCTCTACTAGCTTCAAACTGTCTTTCTGCAGTTACCTCACCTCTCTCAGCCTTCACAGAATTAAAGAGGGTTAGGGCCTTGCTCTGGATTAGGCTTTGGCGTAAGGAGATAGTGTGGCTTGTTTGATCTTCTGTCCAGACCACTCAAACTTACTCTGTATTAGTAATAAGGCTGTTTTGCTTTCTTATTATTCATGTGTTTCCTGGAGTAGCACTTTCAATTTCCTTCAACAACTTTCCCTTTGCATTCGCAACTTGGCTAACTGGTGCAAGAGGCCTAGCTTTTGGCCTATTTCGGCTTTTGACATGCTTTCTTCACTAAGCTTAATCATTTCTAGCTTTTGATTTCAAGTGAAAGACGTGTGGCTATTCCTTTTACTTGAACACTTGGGAGCCATTGCAGAATTATTAACTGGCCTCAGGAATAGGAAGCCCTGAGAGGAGAGAGAGATGGAGAAATGTCTAGCTGGTTGAGCAGTCAGAACACAAATATTTATTAAGTTGTGGAAACAACCCAAGTGCCCGTCAATCCATGAGTGGATTATTAAAATTTGGTATATGTTTACAATGGAATGTTACTCAATCATAAGAAATGACAGTGATCTAGCACCTCTTATACTTTCCTGGATTAAACTTAAGCCCATTATCCAAAGTGAGGCACCACAAGAGCAGAAGAATGGGATCCACTTGTACTCGCCATCAAACTGGTTCTAACTGATCAACACTAGGTTGATCACATGGCAGAAATACTCTCTAGGGAATAGGGGGATAGGGAAGCAAATCTACAACTAAAGGACACGGGGAGCACTAAGCGGGGGGGAGGGCATGCATTTAACCCGCACTTGGGCGAGGCAAAGACATAAAGTGTAACTATAATGTTTGTACACTCACAATACCCTGGAATAAAAAAAAAAAAAAGTTTGCTGTCATATATGTGTATGGTTCATGGCTCCTCAAAACAATGCAATAGTAGCGTCAAAGATCATTGATCACAGATCACCATAAAATAATAATAATGGAAAAGTTTGAAACATTGAGAGAATTACCAAAATGTGACACAGATACATGAAGAGAGCACATGCTGTTGGAAAAATGTCACTGATAGACTTGCTTGAAGGTTGCCACAAACCTTCAATTTGTAAAAAATGCAACGTCTGCAAAGGGCAGTAAGGGGAAGTGCAATAAAACAAGGTATGCCTGTGCTAATATCCCTGCGATAATGCTACGTTTCGTTAAATCCACCAGGAAAATCATTCTGTGATATCTGCACAGAAACTTTAACATTCAAAAGGTAATTTAAAAGCATTTTCCCATTTTTCCCCAACTGCAAAACAGAACTATCCAGGGAACCAAAAGAAAATACTTTCTACTAGCATAAATCATTGGTAAGGGGAATACATTAAAAACAAATTTAAATTTCACACTTGGGCCTGGATATATAAACAGTATGGAAAATGATGGAATATTTAAGGTATGAACCACCCTTCCTAATTTAACTTATGGCCTTACTAATAAATACTTCCTTGAACATGTGCTTCACACACCATAAAATTTATGAACAGGCTACATGCAGGCTTTCAAGGAACCATTTGTACAAGGTTTCCTTCTCAGGGTTAAGCATCACATTCCTGGATCCTGAGTTGTGTTTCAAAAAAAGGAAAAGACACAAAGAAGCTCTTTAGTTAAAGATTCATGAGTGCAGCATGCTGGGTTGCAATGTGTTAGTTCAAGAATTTAGAACCTTCTGTCCACCTGCACTGAACTGAGCTGTTGGCCCAGAAATAGCTTATCTAATGTGTAGGGGATCAGCTGATCTCTCACTGTCTTTTTCTGTAAATACCTTGCAGGGGCCCTACCAAAAACAAAATCTGACCCTTCGTAGAAGAAAGGCAGCTGAGTGGAAATATTTTATTCTTCTGCTCTGTGGGGATCCTGTTCTCTTCTCTTTGGATTTTTTTTTTTTTCTTCTTGTCCACTGAAATCTACATGCTTTTCAAGATTCTGGTCACTTGTCCTGTCTTATATTGAGATCTTCCAGAAGCTGACCCTGAGATAAGGTTTGAATGCAAGAAATGTATCAAAGTACCCCTGGAATCACTCATATGAAATGGAGCAGTAAGACAGGGAAGAAGGTCTCTGGAAGGCGTTGTCATGAATGCATCATTGCTTTTGGCAATGGGGGCTCTGCACCAGCAGACTTCATAGAGACATTGTTGAGTATGCCTCAGAGATGTCTCACCTGGGTGCATGCAAGCTGAGATGGGCAGGCTGCCCCACCCTCCCCTTGTTGGTTGAGGGCTGCTCCCCTGGGTATCCACTCCTGGGTCTTTTTGGCCTTCCCTGGGTGCCAGCCAAGCGTTGTTCCCTCAGGCAGACAGGGAGAGTGGCAGCCTTGCAACGAAAAGCTGCTGGCATGTATGGGACCAGTGCTGAGGGGCTATGGTGGGCACCAATAGCCTCTGCAATGCCCTCCTCTGGAAACCTCCTGGATCTGACTTCTCTGGGTGCCCCCAGTACCTCAGTCACAGTGCTTGCCATATAATGTTGAAATCTTTCATTTATTCAACATATATTTATTGAAAGCCTTGCTAAGGGAAAGAAATCACATTCATGAATAAATAAACAGGTATGATCACTTCCCTTGTTGGGGGAAAAGGGTATATAAACAAGGAAGCAAACAGATAAATACATAAAAATAAAAATGTTGGCAAGTGCTCTGAGGGTTACTAATGGGGTATGTAGCAATGATAAACAGATGTTGGGAGTGGGATGGGAAATTTATTTTGACAACATAGTGGTTAAGAATGGTCAAGCTGAGGAGAAGCTATTTAAGCCAAATCCTGAGGGATGAGGGAAGGCAGGCATGCAAAGAAGAGAGGAGTGTCCGGGTTGGAGGGACAGTGGGAAGATGGGAGATCCTCTTGCCTGAGGAACTGAAAACCGCTGAGGCTAGAACTGAGACAAGAGGGGCTTGTACCAGGTGAGGTAGAAAAGTAGGCATGGGTGGGCGGGGGCCGGCAGGACTTCCTCTCTGTCTCTTCCACTAGACGGTAAGTTGCTTGTGAGCTGGGGATCGTGTCATTTACCTTTACTTTCTCACCAATATTGCCCTTTTCCTTCTTCCCCCCACCCTGGTGTGTAGTCCAGGGCTGGCACATAGAAGGTTTTCAGAAAAATAATATGTTCTATATTCTAAACCGATCTTTTCTTATTTATTAACGACGACTAGAGACTAAAAGTGACCTCCGAAAAATGGGATCGTGTCTGAGCACACCTTAGTATTTTAAAAGATTAAGAAACCCATAAAACCTTTTCTCCAGGTGATGACCCTACCCAACTTTGAAAGTCTCCCTGAGAATGTACAAGTGAGGCTTCTAAACGAGTTTAAGCTGCTCGAAAGGAGAGAAGCACATTTTTGTGTTGGACTGTTAGGTACTTAGCATATTCTATATGCTCAGCCCTTTAGCAAGAATGACCATCTAGCTGGAGAAAACAAGAACAACATATAAAACAATGAAGAAATAGTAAATGGCAATATATGGTAAAGAATTTTAAAAGTAATGACAGCTAACATTTATTGAGCACTTATGCTTCCAAGAACACTTCTAAGCACTCTATATGGATTGGTTCATTTGACCCTCACAACCACCCTATAAGAGATGCTCTATTATTGCTACCATTTTATAGATGAGGAGACGGGTACAAGAAACTTAGATAATTTGTCCAGCATCACACATCTAATGTGTCAGAGCTGGGATTCCCACACAATTTGACTGAAGACATCGAGAAAAAGAGTTGTCTGGTGGAAGAAAACAAGCCCTAAAAGATGTTAGGAAGAGAGATTATTATCCCAGGCTTCCTTAGGGTTGGCAGGGAAAGCGGATAATTCAGTCTTGCCTTCTCTCCTTGCTGTGACTATCTTCTGTGACATCCATAAAAAGGTGATCTCTTTCAATGACACAACACACACATCCCCATGGAGCAGCTGGCTTCACACAGCTCCAATTGTCACAGCTTATTCCTCATGTCGAGCTACAACATACCTTGGTGACCTTTCTTTCTTTTTTTTCATGCTATAAACTCTAAATCTGTGCTCCAGAATTACAGAATATGGTGGTCTTGGAGATGTGCCTAAAGACAGCTACTGTGCTAAGTATTTCTTTCCAATATTTCTTTTCCTCTTTCCTCTCCTATATATCTTCACGATTTCTGGGTGCCAAGCCCTCACTGCTCTGCTTTGGATGATGTGTTTGAGTTTGCTGATGCCTCATGACAGTGTTGGCATCTTGAATCAGACACAATACTGCAGGTGTAGTCTGGCCTATGCCTGCACAGTGAGCTTGGTGCTACATTTTTATTAATGCAGCCCATATCTAATTAGTCTTTTTTGGCAGTCTCAACTCCATTGATTCATCTTAACTTTTCAGTCTACCGGAACATGCAAGAATTGCCTGTTAGCCAAGTCATTGTCTCCTAGACTTATGCACTTCATTTCCTAAGCTAGTTCATTGAGAATTTACTAAGCACATATAGGGACGAGGATAAAGGCCCCGTCTGATACGGCCGCAGTGTCAAAGTTAGTAACTCGAGATTCGAAGATGACAGATCTGGATTCAAATCCTAATTCTGACACTTCCCATCTGTCTGACCTTCAGAATGTGAGAAATTCTCTAAGTTAAGCTTCTTTATCTGGAAGATACAGGATGAAAAAAACCTTCAGCGTTGTTGTGAAATTTAAATGAGATGGTATCTATAAAGAACTTAGCACAGTGTGCCTGCTGCCTGCTTAAATCTTCACTTGAACCAAAGCTGCTGAATGTGGCTGGAAGAAAACACACATGACTGATCTTACCGTATGACCATTAATCTCTAGTTAGCTATATCTTATACTTCCCTAGCTTACTGTTTCTAATGTTCTCTATCCTCAAACCTCCCACACTTCCTCCTCGTACTTACACTCAACTGGTGACTCTGCTTCTTATTTCAGTGAAAAAATGAAGGATTCATGAACTACTTCTCATACACTCCTACCGCCACTTTCACCAACCTGCCGGTGACTGTGTCCTTATTGCACTTGACATGTTATAGATATATTTGCAAACTTACTGGTCTCTTTCTCTACCAAAATGTAAACTGCTAAGGGGCAGGGTCTTTCTCTGTTTTGTTCACCACTGAATCCTCAGCACCTAGACTAGTGCCTGGTATATATCAGACAATCATTAAGTATAATGAGTGATAAATGCACAGTGCATGATAGATGCTCAATAAATGATAGCTGTTACTAATATTAGTTATTTCTCTGGATTTCAACTGTCTAGTGCGGAAAAGAGTCAAATATACAAACAATGACCATTCAATTCAGTGCGGTAATTGTAGTGACAGACAGAGAAGCCACATAAATTACTGTGAGCACATAGAAGAGCAGGAACATAGGAGGTATTTAACAGTATGGATGCTCTTTAGTCCCATCTTGGCTCTGCTACTTCCTGTCTCTTCGAGTTTGGACTAGGTATTAATTTCTATCAGCCTCATTTTTCTCATGTGTGAAATGGTTGTAATAACAATGCTGCTCTTGTGGAATTATTCCTAGTATTAAATAGGACAATACGTATTAAGCACTGAGCTTAGTGACTGCCATATGGCAAATGCTTTAAAAAATGTGAAGTAGGAGGAGTAGCTTGGGAGTAGGAGAAAAGGCATACGATGTTGGTGGTTCAGAGGTAGTGCGATATGTTTGGGTTCTGGGTTATTTTAAAGACAGAGCTAACAGAACTTTTCAACAAATTGGATGGGGAACATGAGAGATAAAGATGAGACAAGGATGAGCTGCTACTGGAGAGATGGACTTGCCCTCAGCTGAGATGGGGAAGGCTAGAGGTGGAGAATTACCTTAGACCATCTGCTCCCAGCAGAAGGTTCATCATTCCTCTGGTTTTCCTCATTTTTTTTTTTTCCTTATTGGTCCAAGTGAATCACTTCATTATCCCCCTTTTGGTTGTCCATCATATATTTTGAGTGATCGGTTTATTCTGGGCTAGAAACTCTCCTGATGCCCAACTGAAGTTAGAGCTTAGAGACTGTGCTTCTTCTTCACATGGTCACATTGTTTTCTTTAGATATTTGTTCTTTATCTTACTTACGAAGATGATCTGCTTTTGTATGGTGATGGGAATATACTTATTTTGAGCTTAGAATTTTTCTTTTTCTCTGCCAAGCATCTACCATATATGAGACATATAATATATGTGATAATTGCTGTTATTTTCATCTCCAGCTGTCCTTAATAGATAACAAAGCCACTTTCTTCCAGGTTTGCTGGTCATTCCAGCTTCCCCAAACATTTCTATATCTTTCTTTAAAATTAGGTTCATAATTGACCAGTCTTTTCACTGACTTCTTTAATCCTATTTAAATGAAATTACCTGCCAGGTAGGTAAATTTTGGCCAGGAATCAAACCAATGTTAGGATGACTAAAGGTTGGTTTTTTTTTTTTTTTTTT